>JAVTVY010003131.1:0-33077 GCA_036873755.1 Hanleya hanleyi | reverse complement strand
CACACCACTCTCAGTCCACAATCGTCTTCCATCCAACCATCATTTTAGGGAGTTGAGTGCAAAGACGGCGCTGAGATCATTGAGAAGGACGTCAGATTCAACCTGAAGGACACAATCAAAACCGCAGTTAAGGTAAAGATCACACTCACCATGGAAACATACATCTTAGGGTGATGATACAGTGTCTGACATCTCTTTAGAGGATCCAAGGTATCCCATCTGACTTATTTCTTCCTTCCATATGAGATCAATCAATTGTGGACCAATAGTATGAATGAGATGAGATGATACAGCAATTTGCAGATTTGCTGTGATGATTCAAACTGCCGCCCCCCCCCCTTTTTTTGGAATTTAGTTGACCACGTGTTGGGCCGCTATTAACGGCCCAAACGTGGATATCCCTTCTGCCTGGACTGACATATCTCTCAGATAGAAGTTGGTGAACGTGGAGGTCGTCGTCCAGGCACAAGATTGGACAATGTCATGGAGGGATAAATTCTTCCATAATGGCCATGACGAAGCAATGGCGCGAATCTCATGAGACGAAGCATTCGACAAGAGAGGGGGAGCGTCTATGGCCAACTGATAAGACCATTTTATGGTTTTCTTCAACCACGCGGCGATGGTATTTTTGGTAATATCACGCAAAGCCGACGGGCGAAGCGACAGAAATAACAAGCGCCGAGAGCCGCGAGCGGAGTCGGTACGAGTAAGATAGTGGCGAAGAGCCCGGACCGGGCATAAGAGGAGGTCGTCTTCGAGCCCATGTACAAAGTCTGACAACGCCGGAATGGAGTACGATCGTTGAGCGCACGGACCTGAACGCACAGACTCATTTTTGGCAATAAATTCAGGAATGGGCCGAAAAGAAATACGAGACCAATCCGCCGTCCAGGTCATAGAAGATCTTTCAAGAGCATGAAGTTCAGATACTCTAGACGCTAAAGCAAACGCCGCCAGAAAGGCGGTCTTATAAGACACAGCTTAAATAGAGGCGGATTCCAAAGGTTCAAAGGGTGGATGAATCAGAGCACACAGAACCACACCAATATCCCATTTCGGTAACAGTTGGCGCGTACAGCGAGACTGTAACGCGAAGGCGCGGATGAGCGCAGAGATATTATCGTTTAGACTAATGTCTACACCCGAAGTCAGGCGTAAAACCCTAGCCAGAGCAGATCGATACCCTTCAATGGTGCTGATTTGAAACTTCTTATCACGATGAAGATGAAGGAGAAAGTCAGCTACTAGGGAAACAGAGGCAGAGTCGGGATCGGCATCATGTCCTCGGCACCAGGAGACGAAATAGGCCCATTTCGCCTGATAGAGCTGCGATGTGGAAGATCGATTGGCTGAAACCATCGTTCGTGCAACCTCTGCTGAAAATCCCTGGACAGCGAGTGCATTCTGGATAGTCTGCAAACGTGTAGGTTGAGCCACCGAGGGTTGTGATGTAATAACCCGTGGGGTTGACGTAACAGGTCGGGCCACACTGGCAAACGACGTGGCGGGGCGGTGAGAAGCGGGAGCAATACCGGAAACCACTGTCGCCGAGGCCACCACGGGACTACGAGAAGAATGATGCAGTCGTGACGGGAAATCTTCTGAAGTACTTCCAGAATTAGGGCGATCGGTGGATATGCATAAGCCAGGAAGTTGTCCCAATTGATTGACAGAGCGTCGATGTCGAAGGCTTGAGGATCCCGAATCGGACTGACAAACAGGGTCAATTGGGCGTTGTTTCTCGTAGCAAACAGATCGATCAGCGGCGACTCCCAGATGATGGAGATCTGCTGGAACACCTCCGGATGAAGTTGCCACTCTGTCTGAAGTACGGTGTCCGGACGAGACAAGCTGTCCGCTAAGACATTGAGCCGGCCCGGAACATGGCGGGCGTGTAGATGGATGTGATGAAGACGAGTCCACTCGTAGAGATCCCACACAAGGCGAAACATTGGAAGCGAGCGTGTTGTTCCCAACTTGTTGATGTGAGCAATCACTGTGGAATTGTCCGTCGCAATGAGAAGAGACGAATACATGAGACGATGACTCCAATGTTGCACCGCCAAAATGACAGCCTTCATCTCCAGAAGGTTGATGTGAAGACTGGCATCCAACGTTGCCATCTGCCGGATACTACTAATTCGTCTAGATGGGCACCCCAACCGGTCTCGGATGCATCGGTGTACAGATGATAACTCGGAGTCGGAAAACGGAATGGAACGCCCTGCATGACGTTGAGCCGGGATTGCCACCAGATCAGATATGGATGAAGAGACGTCAATACCGGCACCGCTGGGTTTATGGAAGGTGTCTGTAGGTAAGGATACAGATGATACTGTAGTGGACGCACCTGAAGCCGGCCGTAATGAGTTAGGTCCTGAGTGGAAGTGAGCAAACCTACCAAACTTTGCCACTGTTGACGTGTCTGTGACGTTGATGACAAAAACTTTCGGATTACCAGCTGAATTTTGTCCCAACGATCCTCCGGAGGATACACTAGTTGATGTCGGGTATCGAACACAGCGCCGATGTAACGGCGAACTTGAGCCGGGACCAACTCTGACTTGAGAGGATGAGGGATGAATCCTAGATGACGTAAGACCAGAAGTGTGAACTGGACTTGCATGTTGAGACGGGATTCTTCCGCTGCCCATAGGAGGATGTCGTCTATATAAACCTCTACCTGAATACCCCGCAGGTGTAGAAAAGCCATGACCGGTGAGGTAATGCGGGTAAACAGCCAAGGGGCTATGTTGACCCCGAATGGGAGAACCTGCCATTCGAAACGGCGTTCGTTGACAACGAAGCGGAGATAACGGCGATGACGAGGATGAATTGGAACATGAAGATACGCGTCCTGTAGATCGACTGAGGCCAGCCAATCCCGAAGATGTACACGGGCCCGAATCGATGTAACAGTCGGCATCTAGAAATGAGGGGGGAGGGCGAGATGAAACTTGTTTAACACTTTTAGATCGATCACCATCCGCATCTGGGGCGAGTCTTTTTTGGGAACCAGAAACACGTGGCTGTAAAACCCAAAGCTGTCCTCTGTCGGCGGTAATTCTCTGACCGCTCCCTTCTCGATGAGCGTGTTGACTGACGACAGAAGAGTCTGCACGTGACTCGCAGAGACTGGTAGGCGGGATGGGCGTGGCCAAATGATAAGTTTGGGAAGGGAACGAAAAGTGAACAGGAAGCCGCGCTCCAAAACTCTCAAAATCCAGGTGTCGTCGGTGATGAGACGCCAATTGTCTCTGAAGTATTGAAGGCGGCCGCCCACAACATGATGATTGAACGTCCGGAAAGGAGGAGGCTGCAAAACGTCGGCTTGATCTGATCCGGGAACTCGATAGTCATTTACTGGAACGACCACCCCTCTTGGTTGATTTACCACGAAAGGAACGGCGCCCACGCCGCGGAGGTTTGTCAATACCCCGAAACCTCCCTCGAGCGCCGCCATCTTGTTGGGTGGAAGAGGAGTTACGGCCCCGCCTCGAACGACGATCCGACGAACCACCCCGAGCAACAGCACCAATCAAACGCGCAGTACGTTCCTCGCGGATGACCGGAACAACAGACTCAATGGAATTGTTGAAAATGGCGCTGGAAGCTAATGGTTGATGAAGCAGAAAATCCTTAACCATAAAGGACACGTCCGGCTTAACCGTCTTAAGTAAGGCGTTGCGTTGCGCTTGAAGAAGCGAAACGTATGAATAAGAAGAGGCCTGAATAACTTGATGATTAGCCTGTACTAGGGTTTCAATGAAACCCCGCAAATAAGCCACACGACCCGCAGACAAAGAAGTCGATCCATCGTCCTGGTGTAACTCCGGGTCCAAGGCAATCCGAGAAGTCGCTAACAAAAACCAATCAGTGATTGAGGAAGCACGTTGGATTGTCAATAACATCTCTTGAATATTCTCCACAACTTTGGTATTGAATTCAAGTGGAGTAGATTTAGCTGATTTAGAAACCTGAGATAAATCTCGATCACGCTTGGGTGGCTTGTCAGGTAACACGTTATCATGAAGACGATAGGAAGCTCCGAGACTAGGCTTCTTAAATTTATTGTCATCTTGTAATTGACGATCAAATTTGTCTAAATGATCTGCCCATGCTGGTGACGGGGCACATGTATGAGGCACAACCGACTTGGAAATAGCTAATGCAGAGTCCGCAGCTGTCCGGCACTTACCACTAGAAGAACCCTTCGAAGGCACGGGCATATCCGGAACTAACGCTAAAAGCGCCTGCATATTAAGCGCAAGATCTATCTTCGACGTAACTTTAGCACTAGTCTGAGAGGAAGAAGAATCATCCGACTCACTCGACGAACTCGGAGACTGAGAACAAGACGATAAATCAGGATCCACCAAATGATCAAGAACAGGGGCTCGTTGATAATGAACATGGTAACCTTGATCAGAGGGAGCTGAAACACCAGGAAAACGGTGAGTAGGATCAGGAGAATGAACTATCGACGTACGAGAACGGCGTACCGGTGAACGGGAACGTCGTAAAACAGTACCAGAATGAATCGGGAGACGAGAACTACGGATCGGAGAACGAGATCGTCGAACCGAGGTAACAGAATCACGAACAGGTGACAACAAACGATGAGGTGGTGAACCCGAGCGTTGTGTACGAGAGCGTGAATGGTGATGTGAAGCTGAGTGTCGTGTAGCAGTATGTGAACGACGATGTGAAGTATCAACAATTGCGGGGATTGATGAACGTAAGCCCGCAACCTGAACACTTAATGGTAGGACCGAACAGGCTTCCATAGATTTTTCAGCATTAGGAAAACTATGTCTAGTTTTAACCCGTAAAGGAGAAATTGACACTCTACGTCGTTTCTTAGATTTCTTCCTACTAACATGTACATGTGGAGAACCAATAGGTAATGGAGAGATAGCCTTGGGTGAAGAGTCCTTTTGTTCGACGAGAACAAAAGACTGGCCAGGCTTGACCGACCTGGCCTTTGTTAAGCGTAACAAAGGGACTGGATATGAACCGACCCTAGACAATGAAACTCCAGACCGGGACAAGCTGTCTAGTAACCTGGAATTATCCTCCTGTAGGACGGTCCCGCTAGGAGGTATGCAAACTGACACGGGTGACTGAGGATCTTGACCAGCCCGGTCAAGATCTTCATTACACTTCATATCTTTAACTAAAGAAATCTCTAAGACCCGTCTGTCGATCTCCGACAAAGACGGGTCATCACAAGCATGTAACAGAAAAGCCCGACGGGCCTGGGCATAATTCTTCCAGGCCGCCGGACTCCATAATACACATTCCGCGCACGTGGACGCCCGGTAACAAAAATCTTTACAAGATAAACAGGCAGTATGAGCGTCCAAAGGGGATAAATCTTTCCCGCATGTACGACAAGGAATGCCAGTCGGAACTTCAGACATATTTATACAGTAAGTAAGTTCCGAATGAATAACAAACACAAGACTTGATAAAGGATATTACACCAGCGAGACAACAACAACCAATGTTGTAGAATTGCCTCTGAATACTTCCCTTTAGATGTGCACTGGTCAAGCAAACAAGAGAAAGAGGATGAGAAATGAGGCTACAGTCGCCTATATAGTGACCACGCTGGATTTGAGTGGAGAGCTCTCCTAGGGGCGGACAACTCTTCTCCTAGGGGAGTTAACTTTTTCTTTTAAACTTCCGTTTTCTACGTTTGATTGTGCAATTAATAAGGGATTAATGGCATTAATTAAAGCAGGTTTAAGACTTAGGTAGCAAACACCAACATTATCCTTGGTTACAATACTGACACCTGGGTAAACTAACCAACCTCTAAATACCAACATTATCCTTGGTTACAATACTGACACCTGGATAAACTAACCAACCTCTAAATACCAACATTATCCATGGTTACAATACTGACACCTGGGTAAACTAACGAACCTCTAAATACCAACATTATCCATGGTTACAATACTGACACCTGGGTAAACTAACGAACCTCTAAATACCAACATTATCCTTGGTTACAATACTGACACCTGGGTAAACTAACGAACCTCTAAATACCAACATTATCCATGGTTACAATACTGAAACCTGGGTGAACTAACCAACCTCTAAATACCAACATTATCCTTGGTTACAATACTGACATCTGGGTAAACTAACCAACCTCTAAATACCAACATTATCCTTGGTTACAATACTGACATCTGGGTGAACTAACCAACCTCTAAATACCAACATTATCCATGGTTACAATACTGACACCTGGGTGAACTAACCAACCTCTAAATACCAACATTATCCATGGTTACAATACTGACATCTGGGTAAACTAACCAACCTCTAAATACCAACATTATCCATGGTTACAATACTGACACCTGGGTGAACTAACCAACCTCTAAATACCAACATTATCCATGGTTACAATACTGACATCTGGGTAAACTAACCAACCTCTAAATACCAACATTATCCATGGTTACAATACTGACACCTGGGTAAACTAACGAACCTCTAAATACCAACATTATCCTTGGTTACAATACTGACACCTGGGTAAACTAACGCACCTCTAAATACCAACATTATCCTTGGTTACAATACTGACACCTGGGTAAACTAACGAACCTCTAAATACCAACATTATCCATGGTTACAATACTGAAACCTGGGTGAACTAACCAACCTCTAAATACCAACATTATCCTTGGTTACAATACTGACATCTGGGTAAACTAACCAACCTCTAAATACCAACATTATCCTTGGTTACAATACTGACATCTGGGTGAACTAACCAACCTCTAAATACCAACATTATCCATGGTTACAATACTGACACCTGGGTGAACTAACCAACCTCTAAATACCAACATTATCCATGGTTACAATACTGACATCTGGGTAAACTAACCAACCTCTAAATACCAACATTATCCATGGTTACAATACTGACACCTGGGTGAACTAACCAACCTCTAAATACCAACATTATCCATGGTTACAATACTGACATCTGGGTAAACTAACCAACCTCTAAATACCAACATTATCCATGGTTACAATACTGACACCTGGGTAAACTAACCAACCTCTAAATACCAACACTATCCTTGGTTACAATACTGACATCTGGGTAAACTAACCAACCTCTAAATACCAACATTATCCATGGTTACAATACTGACACCTGGGTAAACTAACCAACCTCTAAATACCAACATTATCATTGGTTACAATACTGACATCTGGGTAAACTAACCAACCTCTAAATATCAACATTATCCATGGTTACAATACTGACACCTGGGTAAACTAACCAACCTCTAAATACCAACATTATCCTTGGTTACAATACTGACATCTGGGTAAACTAACCAACCTCTAAATACCAACATTATCCATGGTTACAATACTGACACCTGGGTAAACTAACCAACCTCTAAATACCAACATTATCCTTGGTTACAATACTGACATCTGGGTAAACTAACCAACCTCTAAATACCAACATTATCCATGGTTACAATACTGACACCTGGGTGAACTAACCAACCTCTAAATACCAACATTATCCTTGGTTACAATACTAACATCTGGGTAAACTAACCAACCTCTAAATACCAACATTATCCTTGGTTACAATACTGACACCTGGGTAAACTAACCAACCTCTAAATACCAACATTATCCATGGTTACAATACTGACATCTGGGTGAACTAACCAACCTCTAAATACCAACATTATCCTTGGTTACAATACTGACACCTGGGTAAACTAACCAACCTCTAAATACCAACATTATCCATGGTTACAATACGGACATCTGGGTGAACTAATCAACCTCTAAATACCAACATTATCCTTGGTTACAATACTGACACCTGGGTAAACTAACCAACCTCTAAATACCAACATTATCCATGGTTACAATACTGACATCTGGGTGAACTAACCAACCTCTAAATACCAACATTATCCTTGGTTACAATACTGACACCTGGGTGAACTAACCAACCTCTAAATACCAACATTATCCATGGTTACAATACTGACACCTGGGTAAACTAACCAACCTCTAAATACCAACATTATCCTTGGTTACAATACTGACACCTGGGTAAACTAACCAACCTCTAAATACCAACATTATCCATGGTTACAATACTGACACCTGGGTAAACTAACCAACCTCTAAATACCAACATTATCCTTGGTTACAATACTGACACCTGGGTAAACTAGCGAATCTCTAAATACCAACATTATCCTTGGTTACAATGCTTAAATTTAAAGTATTCTGAACCTTTATAAATAATAACCCTTTAAAAATCGATACTAGCATACGGTCTCCAGCATGGTCAGTATACACGTTTCACTGTCTACTCTATCATATAGTAAATTCACATATTTCCATCCAAAATTATACAAAAGATATGATGATCCATCGTTATAGAAAGTTTTACAGTTTTTCATCAGGTAAAGTTGTCAACACAATGTACCAGGCACTTTTACATTGTAGTATGACCTTGATCTGACATAAATTTCGCAAAAAAATAGCCTACAACTGCAGATTAAAAATGATCACAAAATAGAATAGGCAAGAACGGGTGCTCTGACAAACACACAAAAGGTCGGACAGAAATTGCCATCACATGATACGACTTTTTGGAGAGCTTATGATAAAGTGGTATATTAGCATCAGTCAAGTGAAAATGGCAATACTCTCACATCTCGACTGTATAGATCAAGAGACTTACATGACACTGAGGCCATTGGTAGGCAGAGAAATGCCTCTTTCATATTCATCCATATCTGCCATATCTTCATCCAAGGCTGCCGACAGTTGACCCAGAAAAGCATCCAGAGCCTGTATATGTATGCAGAAAAGGAACATGGTATTATTTGATCTCAGCAAGAGCATACCCCAAGAGAACCAGCTTTCATGTAAGCACACAAAACAAAGGAGAAGAACAGAGTTTCTGAGTAAATCAAAGAGCCCAGGTTGGTGGCTTTTCAGTGAATACAAAGGCCTGAATAAAAAAAAAAAAAAAGACTGAGCAACAAATACACAGGACAGAAGCAGAGATAACTTGGGTGTATGCCTCTGCCTCTCCAGGCTGTATGGTAAAACATGACCGTTCACATTACATAATGGTAATCATTGCCCAAGATAAACATCACACTGCTTCCCTAAGATAAACATCACACTGCTTCCCCAAGATAAACATCACACTGCTTCCCCAAGATAAACATCACACTGCTTCCCCAAGATAAACATCACACTGCTTCCCCAAGATAAACATCACACTGCTTCCCCAAGATAAACATCACACTGCTTCCCCAAGATAAACATCACACTGCTTCCCCAAGATAAACATCACACTGCTTCCCCAAGATAAACATCACACTGCTTCCCAAGATAAACATCACACTGCTTCCCCAAGATAAACATCACACTGCTTCCCTAAGATAAACATCACACTGCTTCCCCAAGATAAACATCACACTGCTTCCCCAAGATAAACATCACACTGCTTCCCCAAGATAAACATCACACTGCTTCCCCAAGATAAACATCACACTGCTTCCCCAAGATAAACATCACACTGCTTCCCCAAGATAAACATCACACTGCTTCCCCAAGATAAACATCACACTGCTTCCCCAAGTCGCAAGTCGGCAGGAAGTTACAGTTCAGACAAGAATGTACGTAGATATGCCATATATTGATGTTGATGACAACAAACCTAGCAGTGCACCCCTACATGATACTATGAAAATACATGAAAATGTTTAACTTCTTCGCCAATTATAAAGGGAGATACAGCTCAGAAAACCAAGTACTATCATAGTGTACACTGATGTTGATGATTGACGGCCACAACTCTGTGGAAAATCAACGAAATGAGTAAAAAATACACTGCACATTTACAAGGTACTAAGCATCTTCCAGGTAAGTTTTGAAGTTGTCCATAAGAGTAACCAAGATTTTTACCCGACAAGCATACATTGATCTTGAGGATAAAGGGGCATAACTTTAGGGAAAATCATTGAAAAGGGCAAAAACAACTGACAGTGCACATCTCCGAGGTATTAAGCACTTTAATAATTATAAGGCAGATACTGCCCAGACAACAAGCATACATTGCTGTTGATAAATGGTCATAACCCTGTGGAAAATAACTGGAAGGGATGGATAACCGAACTCTGCACAGGAAGTTTTGAAGTTGTTGATCGAATACCAGATGGATAGGCCTTCTCTAATAATCCATAGGCATAATAATCCATTTAATGCTCCTCAATATGAGAAGATACAATTTTTGGTGAAGATCAAACAGTTCAGAAGTGATTGAATTATTTGAACAATTCAATGCAATTTTATACTGTATTCTTTCTGATAATTCCAATGGTGAAACCTAAACTCCTCTAGGAAGAAATCCTTGTACAAATCCTTCAACATAACAAGCCTTTTCTACTACACACCTTGAATTTAAACTTTTCTAGATTTGGCCATTATAAATCAATTTTCTCCTGACCCATGATCCATTACAATCCTGAAGCAGGCTATGGGGGTGGGGATATTAACTGAACATCGCTATTTTCCATGAACCCCAAGAATCTTACCACATCAGTGAGAGCTTTCTCATGCACTCTCCTCATGACCACATTCTCAATGGTCCTGGCTCTGTCTTCTCTGCACTGAAAGAACTGCTCCATCAATATGTTTAACGCTACACCTAAAACGAAAAAAATTTATTTGATGGAGAAATATGTTTCTGGAGATACTACATTGGATGGAATATCGTGTGGTGAACCCTAGCTTGTGAGTAAATATATTCCAAAATATAACTGATTTTGGCTCATGAGAGTTGAAAGGTAGTGCATTAAATATGTTATGTAGAGCATAGCTAATACATTAAATATGTTATGTAGAGTATAGCTAATACATTAAATATGTTATGTAGAGTATAGCTAATACATTAAATATGTTATGTAGAGTATAGCTAATACATTAAATATGTTATGTAGAGTATAGCTAATACATTAAATATGTTATGTAGAGTATAGCTAATACATTAAATATGTTATGTAGAGTATAGCTAATACATTAAATATGTTATGTAGAGTATAGCTCAGAAGTTTGTCTATATCTATTATTCTATTTTTGTATTTATCATTGAGGACAGTGAAGACAACCCTGTGGTACTGAACTTACTGTCTATGGCTCTGTTGGCAAAGTCAGACTGTGTCCAGGTCTTGCCTTGTCTGGAGACCAGTGCCAGCAGGTAGTCCAGGCACACAGAGTCGGACAGCTTTTCATGGGCATAGCTAGACACCTGCCAATGTTTGATTGTAGATATTAATGGGTATTTCTTTTATAAATATGAAACTTTACCTCATATTGGTCCACTCAGAGTCACAAAACTATTTCATATTCTCCACGTCTAATGGTTTGGATATACAATTGGATTCTGTGTTAATACATGGAAGCCCACAAATTGCACAGCATGTACAATCATTCAGTCAACAGGAAATGACACAAATGAGAGCAAACTTTCTAACAGATATTTTGTAATTTCTCATAAATCATGGCTAATAATATAATTATTACTTATAACATGTAACAAGTGTATATAATATTGGGTTTTGGAGTTCAGCATCCTATATCTACCAGCTCAAGTGTATATAATATTGGGTTTTAGCATTCAGCATCCTATATCTACCAGCTCAAGTGTATATAATATTGGGTTTTAATGTTCAGCATCCTATATCTACCAGCTCAAGTGTATATAATATTGGGTTTTAGCATTCAGCATCCTATATCTACCAGCTCAAGTGTATATAATATTGGATTTTAATGTTCAGTATCCTATATCTACCAGCTCAATTGTATATAATATTGGATTTTAATGTTCAGCATCCTATATCTACCAGCTCAAGTGTATATAATATTGGGTTTTAGCATTCAGCATCCTATATCTACCAGCTCAAGTGTATATAATATTGGGTTTTACAGTTCAGCATCCTATATCTACCAGCTCAAGTGTATATAATATTGGGTTTTAGAGATCAGCATCCTATATCTACCAGCTCAAGTGTATATAATATTGGGTTTTAGAGTTCAGCATCCTATATCTACCAGCTCAAGTGTATATAATATTGGGTTTTAGCATTCAGCATCCTACATCTACCAGCTCAAGTGTATATAATATTGGGTTTTAGAGTTCAGCATCCTATATCTACCAGCTCAAGTGTATATAATATTGGGTTTTAGTGTTCGGCATCCTACATCTACCAGCCCAAGTGTATATAATATTGGGTTTTAGCGTTCAGCATCCTATATCTACCAGCTCAAGTGTATATAATATTGGGTTTTAATGTTCAGTATCCTATATCTACCAGCTCAAGTGTATATAATATTGGGTTTTAGTGTTCAGCATCCTGTATCTACCAGAACAAGTGTATATAATATTGGGCTTAGAATTCAGCATTCTATATCTACCAGCTCAAGTGTATATAATGTTGGGTTTCAGCATTCAGCATCCTACATCTACCAGCCTAAGTGTATACAATATTGGTTTTTGCATTCACCATCCTACATTTACCAGCTCAAGTGTATATAACATTGGGTTTTAGTGTTCAGTATCCTATATCTACCAGCTCAATTGTATATAATATTGGATTTTAATGTTCAGCATCCTATATCTACCAGCTCAAGTGTATATAATATTGGGTTTTAGCATTCAGCATCCTATATCTACCAGCTCAAGTGTATATAATATTGGGTTTTACAGTTCAGCATCCTATATCTACCAGCTCAAGTGTATATAATATTGGGTTTTAGCATTCAGCATCCTATATCTACCAGCTCAAGTGTATATAATATTGGGTTTTAGAGTTCAGCATCCTATATCTACCAGCTCAAGTGTATATAATATTGGGTTTTAGTGTTCAGCATCCTGTATCTACCAGAACAAGTGTATATAATATTGGGCTTAGAATTCAGCATTCTATATCTACTAGCTCAAGTGTATATAATGTTGGGTTTCAGCATTCAGCATCCTACATCTACCAGCCTAAGTGTATACAATATTGGTTTTTGCATTCAGCATCCTACATTTACCAGCTCAAGTGTATATAACATTGGGTTTTAGTGTTCAGCATCCTACATCTACCAACTCATGTGTATATAACATTGGGTTTTAGTGTTCAGCATCCTACATCTACCAGCTCAAGTGTATATAACATTGGGTTTTAGTGTTCAGCATCCTACATCTACCAGCTCAAGTGTATATAACATTGGGTTTTAGTGTTCAGCATCCTACATCTACCAGCTCAAGTGTATATAACATTGGGTTTTAGTGTTCAGCATCCTACATCTACCAGCTCAAGTGTATATAACATTGGGTTTTAGTGTTCAGCATCCTATATCTACCAGCTCAAGTGTATATAATATTGGGTTTTAGAGTTCAGCATTCTAAATTTACCAGCTCAAGTGTATATAATATTGGGTTTTAGTGTTCGGTCTCATATATCTACCAGCTCAAGTGTATATAATATTGGGTTTTAGTGTTCGGTATCATATATCTACCAGCTCAAGTGTATATAATAATTTGTTTCAACATTCAGTATTGTATATCTACCAGCTCAAGTCTAAAGAATATTGGGTTTTCGTGTTCAGTATTATATATCTACAAACTGAAGTTTATATAATGTTTCAATGTTCAGTATCATATATCTACCAGCTCAAGTCTATATAATATTGGGTTTTACAGTTCAGCATCCTATATCTACCAGCTCAAATGTATATAATATTGGGTTTTACAGTTCAGCATCCTATATCTACCAGCTCAAGTGTATATAATATTGGGTTTTAGAGTTCAGCATCCTAGATCTACCAGCTCAAGTGTATATAATATTGGATTTTAGTGTTCGGCACCCTACATCTACCAGCCCAAGTGTATATAATATTGGGTTTTAGCGTTCAGCATCCTACATCTACCAGCTCAAGTGTATATAATATTGGGTTTTAATGTTCAGTATCGTATATCTACCAGCTCAAGTGTATATAATATTGGGTTTTAGTGTTCAGCATCCTGTATCTACCAGAACAAGTGTATATAATATTGGGCTTAGAATTCAGCATTCTATATCTACCAGCTCAAGTGTATAAAAGGTTGGGTTTCAGCATTCAGCATCCTACATCTACCAGCCTAAATGTATACAATATTGGTTTTTGCATTCAGCATCCTACATTTACCAGCTCAAGTGTATATAACATTGGGTTTTAGAGTTCAGCATCCTACATCTACCAGCTCAAGTGTATATAACATTGGGTTTTAGTGTTCAGCATCCTACATCTACCAGCTCAAGTGTATATAACATTGGGTATTAGTGTTCAGCATCCTACATCTACCAGCTCAAGTGTATATAATATTGGGTTTTAGAGTTCAGCATCCTACATCTACCAGCTCAAGTGTATATAATATTGCGTTTTAGTGTTCAGCATCCTACATCTACCAGATCAAGTGTATATAACATTGGGTTTTAGTGTTCAGCATCCTACATCTACCAGATCAAGTGTATATAACATTGGGTTTTAGTGTTCAGCATCCTATATCTACCAGCTCAAGTGTATATAATATTGGGTTTTAGAGTTCAGCATTATAAATTTACCAGCTCAAGTGTATATAATATTGGGTTTTAGTGTTCGGTCTCATATATCTACCAGCTCAAGTGTATATAATATTGGGTTTTAGTGTTCGGTATCATATATCTACCAGCTCAAGTGTATATAATAATTTGTTTCAACATTCAGTATTGTATATCTACCAGCTCAAGTCTAAAGAATATTGGGTTTTCGTGTTCAGTATTATATATCCACAAACTGAAGTTTATATAATATTTTGTTTTAATGTTCAGTATCATATATCTACCAGCTCAAGTCTATATAATATTGGGTTTTACAGTTCAGCATCCTATATCTACCAGCTCAAGTGTATATAATATTTTGTTTCAATGTTCACTATCGTATGTCTACCAGCTCAAGTGTATATAATATTATGTTTCAATGTTCAGTATCGTATGTCTACCAGCTCAAGTGTATATAATATTTTGTTTCAATGTTCAGTATCGTATGTCTACCAGCTCAAGTGTATATAATATTTTGTTTCAATGTTCAGTATCGTATGTCTACCAGCTCAAGTGTATATAATATTTTGTTTCAATGTTCAGTATCGTATGTCTACCAGCTCAAGTCTATATAATATTTTGTTTCAATGTTCAGTATCGTATGTCTACCAGCTCAAGTGTATATAATATTTTGTTTCAATGTTCAGTATCATATATCTACCAGCTCAAGTGTATATAATATTGTTTTCAGTGTTCAGGATCGTAAGTCTACCAGCTCAAGCGTATATAATATTTTGTTTCAATGTTCAGTATCGTATGTCTACCAGCTCCAGTGTATATAATATTTTGTTTCAATGTTCAGTATCGTATATCTACCAGCTCAAGTGTATATAATATTGTTTTCAGTGTTCAGTATCGTATGTCTACCAGCTCAAGTGTATATAATATTTTGTTTCAATGTTCAGTATCGTATGTCTACCAGCTCAAGTGTATATAATATTTTGTTTCAATGTCCAGTATCATATGTCTACCAGCTCAAGTGTATATAATATTTTGTTTCAATGTTCAGTATCGTATGTCTACCAGCTGAAGTGTATATAATATTTTGTTTCAATGTTCAGTATCGTATGTCTACCAGCTCAAGTGTATATAATATTGTTTTCAGTGTTCAGTATCGTATGTCTACCAGCTCAAGTGTATATAATATTGTTTTCAGTGTTCAGTATCGTATGTCTACCAGCTCAAGTGTATATAATATTGTTTTCAGTGTTTAGTATCGTATGTCTACCAGCTCAAGTGTATATATTATTTTTTTCAATGTTCAGTATCGTATATCTACCAGCTCAAGTGTATATAATATTGTTTTCAGTGTTCAGTATTGTATGTCTACCAGCTCAAGTGTATATAATATTTTTTTCAGTGTTCAGTATCGTATGTCTACCAGCTCAAGTGTATATAATATTGTTTTCAGTGTTCAGTATCGTATATCTACCAGCTAAAGTGTATATAATATTGTTTTCAGTGCTCAGTATCATATATCTACCAGCTCAAGTGTATATAATATTGTTTTCAGTGTTCAGTACCATATGTCTACCAGCTCAAGTGTATATAATATTGTTTTCAATGTTCAGTATCGTATGTCTACCAGCTCAAGTGTATATGATAATGTTTCAGTGTTCAGTATCATATATCTACCAGCTCAAGTGGATATAATAATGTTTCAGTATTCAGTATCGTATGTCTACCAGCTCAAGTGTATATAATATTTGTTTCAGTGTTCAGTATCATATATCTACCAGCTCAAGTGTATATAATATTGTTTTCAGTGTTCAGTATCATATATCTACCAGCTCAAGTGTATATAATATTGTTTCAGTGTTCAGTATCATATATCTACCAGCTCAAGTGTATATAATATTGTTTCAGTGTTCAGTATCGTATATCTACCAGCTCAAGTGTATATAATATTGTTTTCAGTGTTCAGTATCATATATCTACCAGCTCAAGTGTATATAATATTGTTTCAGCGTTCAGTATCATATATCTACCAGCTCAAGTGTATATAATATTGTTTCAGTGTTCAGTATCGTATATCTACCAGCTCAAGTGTATATAATATTGTTTTCAGTGTTCAGTATCGTATATCTACCAGCTCAAGTGTATATAATATCGTTTTCAGTGTTCAGTATCGTATGTCTACCAGCTCAAGTGTATATAATATTGTTTTCAGTGTTCAGTATCGTATATCTACCAGCTCAAGTGTATATAATATTTTGTTCAGTGTTCAGTATCGTATATCTACCAGCTCAAGTGTATATAATATTTTGTTCAGTGTTCAGTATCATATATCTACCAGCTCAAGTGTATATGATTCACTCTACCTCCTTGAGTTCTCTCCTCCTTATTTTGTTGTCTACTTGTTCCATCATCTCTGTGGCAACCAATAGACTTCCTTCCTCTACTTCTGACCAGATGACTTCTTCCTCAATGAACTCCTCTGTGAGGAGATCAAATATTGCCTCCTCTACCTACAGTCACGTTACAGTAATAGTTATTATTATCTCTAAATAAATCTAAAGCTGCAAGCACTCAGTTGAACTCAATTGCTTGAAAATGATATCGGAGAATGCAGTCAATTTTAGAGTCCAGCATTCAAGATAAGAGCCATGTAATCTCTGGGACAAACATCTGATTAAAGTATCAGAATAGATAGGGACCTGGATTATACACTGATTCACAATAGAATGGTTTAAGGGTATGGAAATCTCTGGTAATAGGGAGGGGAAATGCTTGTTTATGACAGAGGGGGAGGGGCATTCCCCTGGTGATATCATACAATGGGGTTTCTATCAATGTGTGATATATCAGTGTAAGATTTTTAAACATATGAGGTTATGGATACAGGGTGGGGCTCAGTGGTAAGACTTGGAAGTGGGGTGGGGGAGGGACAAGTGGTCCTGATATTATACTAGTCAGAATCTAACAATTCTACTTTGCATATGCACGTTCTAGTTAGTATTATAGTGCCTCCATATCTTACCAGGTCTGGTCCCACTAAATAAACCTCCTCTGTGACAAGGTCCATTATTACATCATTGGCTGCTGATGTAACAAGAATTTCGTCGGCTAGTTCCTGGGTTGTCTCCCTCACAACCACATGCAGAGCATCATGTACCGCCTCATTCAACAGCTGAGTCAAGAAATCTTCCAAAGGGTCTTTTTCACCCATACGAACTCCCATGTATCTGTTGATGTCAAACAGAAAGGTTTCGATTTTTAGTGGTCAACTTTTTTGTCGCTATTCCTTTCAAATTAGGCAAAGATTTTTGACTTTGATAAAAAGAATTCTCCATCTTTGTTTCACCAATCTTTGAAAAATTGTCGATTTCTGGAAACAAAAATGAATAAAATCAGCCATGAATATGAAAAATGTAAGATAAATTTGAGATAGAATGATACAAATAGCAACCCATGAGCATACAACAAGACAGGACAGGTGTACGTATAAACCATCATGTCATAATAATGATGAACTTAGGCGGCTAGAATGCCTTTATTATATCTCGCCCTATTGACCAACATTTAGCCATGAAAAACTTGGTAACTAAAATTTAAATTGAAATGTGATTGCGCCAGTAGATCGAGCCTCCAGGCATGCCACGAGGCAGTAAGTAAGTGCAATTTATAGTTGAGAACTGACCAAATCCCAGTCAATGGTCCTGATGTAATTTGTAATTATGTCTCTTCAAGTGGTGCATTGATTTCTGTCAGTTACTCCCTCTTCCCAACCACACTGCCTTACATTAATGAATTCAACTTTAGGAATTAGATATTCATATTTTAAAATTGTAATATGAAGACAACTCAAAATCTGTATTATTGATTAAACATATTTGATTTAGAAATTTTAAAATTGTGAAAGTTTATCTTAATTTAAATTTGAAGTGCAATTTGATAATTTTAATTGAGTATTAGCATGAGATTGGAAAACTATAATTTAAACTGGAAAGTTTAACTTACTGGTTGACCAGATCATTAGTGGATTCCTTGACAAGTTCTCTGACCACAGTTTCCACCTCCCTGGTCAGCATGTCCTCACATACCTGGGCCGATGGGTAGTACAGGGGATCATGGGGGGTCTGATGGTGGAACACAATAGCATACATAAGATACATAAACCAAATTTAATGGAATTTGATCCGATATAGGGAAGAACTATCTTTGACTTTTGACTCTGAAAAGGAATTGGATTATTCCTTGCTCCCTCGATAAGTTATTTTATACAGCAGAAGTTTGGCACCAATCCATACCCTGGATGGGTTCATAAAACAGAATTATTCTACATAATGTGGAGTCTAAAACAGAAGAGAACGTGGTAGAATTCATGAATATAACCACTATATTAGGCCAGTCATAGAGATTGACCATAAAGTGAATTAGTACATTAGCACATACAGCACAGTAAAGTCAGCTATTCTCAAGTACAGTCACCATAGATGTCAGTTATTCTGATACAGTCAAGTACTCATTCCTGAAAAGCATCCTCAGTTTAATAAGCACCTTAGGTCTGATCCATCATCTCATCCACTCAAGTAGCTCACAGTTTTGTAGCTAAGAATTCTTTTAAACCTTCCATATTGTGGAGGAGTTTAAATTCGACATGATCGAGACTTGCATGTATGTAACTATGACAAAGTGTTCCTCCAGATCACTTTTCAAAGTCACATTTTATAAGAGGCCATTTTCCGATGTATGCATGAAGGTTTTGCAGGTATTTTATATTGGAATATTTCGGCATTGGGTCAGGTCCACATGTCAAGGTCAGTACGTAAACAATGGCCTTGAAGGAAGCAACTAGTGGGTGAATTGAAATTTGCCAGTGTCCATGGTGTCTGGTGGAACAGATTTTAGTCAATTTTCACTTACACAAAAGTTCCCCCAATTGTGAACTAGAGCCTATAGGCATTTTTATATATCGATGTCTGGGAATCATAGAAACGACTGGTATTTGTCATGCCTGTGATCATCAGCATACATCTGAACTTCACCACGGTTTTTGGTCAAAACCTAAATAGTCAAGTATTGTATTTTTATCAAAATAATACCAGAAGCAAATGAACTAGAATTCTGCACGTTACCGTTTGACTCGCTGCAATGCATTGGCTACGCAGCCTCCCTTCTAATAACATTTGACATTGTTCGCAAAAAGATTGGCAAGCTAAGTTTCATGTTCGCATGATTCAAAATCGAGTGATGCATCATTGGAGATTGAGCTGATGCTGAAATTTGAATAGCAATCCTGATCCTCCATCCAGGTCTGTGTACTCCGTACTGGTACATAACAAATAGTGCTCGAACGGTTCGTTGAAAATAACGGCAACAGACGGATGCATGCTTCAACTTGTTCATAGAAAACTCGAGCTTACAAGGGAGATATGCTGTAGAATGATCTCTTGGTTGTTTTCGAGGGAATGAAACGTGGGCGTCTCTCCAGTTTTGCTTACATATTTGTTCAAAGGGGATGAAATATAGGACTGCTGACCTGGCTTTTATTTTGCTTGATTCTGAGAAAATATGAGGTCATGAATGTGACTTGCCACTCCTGAAAATTATGACCGATCTTATATCTATGACAAACCCATATTCTGCCAAGGTACGGCCAGAGATGAGGACTAATCCTATGAAACATACATAATTAATCACACCCATTATCATTGTTAAAACCATAAATGTCTCTCTCTCTCTCATCCATGATCCCCCAGATTGTCCTCTTGCATTTCATCTACGATCTTACATGTGTGAGGATGTGGAAGTGTCTAAAAAGCAGGGGTTGATGTAGCCTAGATTTAGATATATTTAGCTGACTATACCCTATGCCACATGTATATGCCAGCGCTAACAGCACCAATGTCCTTTCAATCCATTTTTAAACCATAATGCTAATAAAATTAGTAATTGTAAACACGAATGTATAATGAGATATAAATCAAGCATTATGTTGATGGGCTGCAAAATCCGTATGAGAGGTGGCCCTTCAATTTTAATCAAAAAAAAAACTTTCAGTCCTTTGAAATCCTTTGTCTGTTGTCTGACAATAATAAACTTCATGAACAGATGAAATGCCAATAAATTGTGCTATATCAGTTTACTGCATATAGTGCCACTCAATGAACAATATCACGAAACTACAAGATGACGCAAAATCCTCAGATGTGGCCTGGGGAATGTAGATATTGGACTCAAGTCATCAGAATTTCATATATTTAAAAAAATGGCCATTTGGCTTACAAGGGATGTGAATTATAACACTGGGAATGTTACATTCATCTTCAGAAAAATAGAATCACTTTTCCCTGATTAAGAAGCAAATTTCCATTTTTGTGAAAACAAAATATTATTTTGAGATGCAAAAATGCATCTCCATGATTCGCCAACACCACCAAAATCTTGTCAGTCCTTTGCCTAACTTGCAAGATCATTATACCCAAATTTCATGGAAATCAAACACATTGTTCAGAAGATATGCTACACATGTTTACCTGCATTCATGTCTATAGCGCCACCTAGTGACGACCAAATGCCACGAAAAACAAGCAGGTGAAATCTAAAGCCCTAGGGAGATGGCACATAAGAGTTCAATAGAAACGAGAGATCCTAAAGGATCTTGGCGCCCACCATTGTCCGATAATTGTAAGCTAATGACTAGAGGATCTTTTTGTCCATTGTTACTAAGAACAAACGATTGATTTGTAATTTTGTTTACAGAATTTTGAATCTGAGCGAAAAAGATCGAAAATGGGACACTGAAAAACACCAAGATATAATCTAATTGTCGGGAGTTTCAAGATTTCTAGAAACTGTACTTATGTCGGTTGTTATAATACAAGAGAAATGAGCAAAGTTAGTCTGAAAGTGAATGTACATGTACGGAGGATCCTTCGCCTTTGTTTTGTAGGATTTTCTTTTATTTATTTTTTTTGCACGTGTCATCATTGGGTACTGGAGGCGAAGACCAATCTCTTTGACACTTTGGCATGAGCTATGAAACATACTTAAGATTTTATAATTAGGAACGAATGCTAATTCTGTTTTGTTTACTGGCCTAGTTTGAGATATCTCTTTTAAGATACCATGCTCGAAAATAGTAAGATGGTACAATACTTAATACTGAAGGGGTCCGGTCCGCGCAATAATGTTGAAACTTCGAAAGTGCCTGAATCCTGATTATCTCCCTTGGATCGAAACACGCAGTAGTCTACAGTTGTCGAGTTGTGACGTTGAGTCACAAGAGTGACGTCCCTTCATATAGCCGATCCGCCGGCAGACGAAAGGGTGGAGCAGTTCACTTGCTACTGCATGGACTAAAGAAAGTTGATTTAAAATTTGAAGAAATACATTTTAATTCCGAATTATTTGAACGCCTTGATATGGAAGGTGAAGGTATGGATATTCTATATAGTCAATATCAATATGCCCCACCGTTTGATCCACCGACTCTTGTGATGCAACGTCACAACTCGAGAATACCTTATTAATTTGAAGCGTACCTTGGATTTTCGAATCGGACCAAAAAAGGTATCTTGCACTACTAGGCCCCATGTGGGACCTGTGTACCGAATTTCAGAAAGATCCATGAAATATTTCCTGAGAATTCACGGTAACAATGTTTCAAGGGGAAATTCAAGATGGCCGACTTGTGGCCATATGGAATTTTCGATTCGCACCGAAAAAGGTATCTTGCACAACTACATGTAGACCATAAGGGGAACCTGTGTACCAAATTTAGGAAAGATCCATGCAGTACTTCCTGAGAAATCACGATAACAAAGTTGCATGGGAAAATCCAAGATGGCCGCCTGTTGGCCATATTGGATTTCAAATCGGACCAGAATAGGTATCTTGCACAACTGGACGACAAGGTGAACCTGTGTACCAAATTTAACAAAGATCCAGAAGAGAAATCGCAATAGCAAAGTTTCATGGGGAAATCCAAGATGGCCGCCTGATGTACATATTGGATTTTGGAATCGGACCAGAAAAGGTATCCTGCACACCTGGACCACAAGGGGAACCTGTGTACATATCAAATTTGAGAAAGATCCAGGCAGTACTTCCTGAGAAATCATGACAACAAAATTTCATGGGGAAGTCTAAGAAGGCCGCCTGGTGACCATATTGGATTTTCGATTCGGACGGAAAAAGGTATCTTGCACAACTAGACCCCAAGGGGAACCGGTGTACCAAATTTGAGAAAGATCCATGCAGTACTTCCTGAGAAATGATAAAGTTTCATGGGGAAATCCAATATGGCTGCCTGGTGGCCATATTGGATTTTCGAATTGGACTGGTGGCCATATTGGATTTTCGAATCGGACCAAAAAAGGTATCTTGCACAATTAGACCCCAAGGGGAACCTGTGTACCAAATCTGAGAAGATCCATGCAGTAGTTCCTGAGAAATCGCGATAACAAGGTTTCATGGGGAAATCCAAGATGGCTGCCTGGTGGCCATATTGGATTTTCGAATTGGACCAGAAAAGGTATCATGCACAACTAGACCCCAAAGGGAACCGATTTACCAAATTTGAGAAAGATCCATGCAGTAGTTCCTGAGAATTAGCGATAACAAGGTTTCATGGGAAAATCCTAGATGGCTGTCTGGTGGCCATATTGGATTTTCGAATCGGACCAGAGAAGGTATCTTGCACAACTAGACCCCAAGGGGAACCTGTGTACCAAATTTGAGACAGATCCATGCAGTAGTTCCTGAGAAATCGCGATAACAAGGTTTCATGGGGAAATCCAAGATGGCTGCCTGGTGGCCATATTGGATTTTCGAATCGGACCAGAAAAGGTATCTTGCACAACTAGACCCCAAAGGGAACCTGTGTACCAAATTTGAGAAAGACCCATGCAGTAGTTCCTGAGAAATCGCGATAACAGGGTTTTATGGGGAAATCCAAGATGGCTGCCTGGTGGCCATATTGGATTTTCGAATCGGACCAGAAAAGGTATCTTGCACAACTAGACCCCAAAGGGAACCTGTGTACCAAATTTGAGAAAGATCCATGCAGTAGTTCCTGAGAAATCGCGATAACAAGGTTTCATGGGGAAATCCAAGATGGCTGCCTGGTGGCCATATTGGATTTTCGAATCGGACCAGAAAGGTATCTTGCACAACTAGACCCCAAGGGGAACCTTTGTACCAAATTTGAGAAAGATCCATGCAGTACTTCCTGAGAAATCGCGATAACACGGTTTCATGGGGAAATCCAAGATGGCTGCCTGGTGGCCATATTGGATTTTCGAATCGGACCAGAAAAGGTATCTTGCACAACTAGACCCCAAGAGGAACCTGTGTACCAAATCTGAGAAAGATCCATGCAGCAGTTCCTGAGAAATCGCGATAACAAGGTTTCATGGGGAAATCCAAGATCGCTGCCTGGTGGCCATATTGGATTTTCGAATCGGACCAGAAAGGTATCTTGCACAACTAGACCCCAAGGGGAACCTGTGTACCAAATTTGAGAAAGATCCATGCAGTAGTTCCTGAGAAATCGCGATAACAAGGTTTCATGGGGAAATCCAAGATGGCTGCCTGGTGGCCATATTGGATTTTCGAATCGAACCAGAAAAGGTATCTTGCACAACTAGACCCCAAGGGGAACCTGTGTACCAAATTTGAGAAAGATCCATGAAGTAGTTCCTGAGAAATCGCGATAACAAGATTTCATGGGGAAATCCAAGATGGCTGCCTGGTGGCCATATTGGATTTTCGAATCGGACTAAAAAAGGTTTCTTGCACAACTAGACCCCAAGGGGAACCTGTGTACCAAATTTGAGAAAGATCGATAAAGTAGTTCCTGAGAAATCGCGATAACAAGAATTGTTTACGGACGGACGACGGACGGACGGACGACGGACGGACGGACGACGGACCACGGACGAAAGCGATTTGAACAGCCCACCATCTGCTGATGGTGGGCTAAAAAACTTTAATCGTGATAATGGTTATGGAGGTTTTGATGTTAAGTCAGATAAATGAGATTTTTCATTTAAATGGCAAATTGGTTTGCACCGAAAGGGAATTATCATGTCGGCAATCCTATATTTATGCTTGGCAACCTAGAATAGAACAGTTTTTAAATATTTCTCCAAGCGAATTGGTTAATTTTAATTTCACGAAAAACTTTTTTTTTTGAGACGCAAAAAACTTGCATTTATAGTTATGCCAGCTACACCAAAATCTTTTCAGCACATTGACTATCCTTCAAGACCATTGTAATAAAATTTCAAAGAATTCAGACCAGCCGTTCAGACGAAATCGTCAGAGACAGGTTTACCTATACTCTGACTACAACGCCACCTAGTGGTGAGCAGCAGGTATCGAAACACAACCAGACAAATTTCCCAGGCCTAAGAAGATAGCACACAAAGTCTGACCTGAAAATATTTAACATTTTCAGAGATATTTACGTTTAAAGTCGCGGCGGCGGCGGCGGATCCGGCGGAGCCGTTTCTCATGAAAACATAAGAGCATCCACTTTGTGGCAATGCTCTAATTCTTTATGGAACAGGGCTGGTTAGAGGATTTGGATATGACACTTGATCAAGCTGTTGATAATTAACTCTTTACCATATCATGGATTAATGACAAAAGAATGTATGGCCAATATTACTCTGAGTAAGCTACTTGTACATGTATATTAGTTGTTAAAGCTGACAAAACTGGGTCAGTAAAAGAACTGGCCTAGAAAGCTACCCACACTTTGCTGTACATGAAAACCACTGGCTTCAGTGGCTATGTTACATTGCTGAAGAGGGTCTCAAGGGGGGGGGACTCTCAAATTCATTTGACAAAATTTCCTTTCAAACACAGTGAAAACAAGGAAATGAGGAAAGTGAAGAGGAACATGACATTGGAAAGGCAGTATACAACAAATATACATTAATATTGACCAAACAAGCCATTTCATGTCAAAAAAATTGGTCCATACTTCATGTAAGTGAGCACGAGAGAGATAGACTTCCCACTATTAAGGCATGCCTTCTGTTTTAAAGGCCGCGTAGCGGCGTTTGAAACATTTTCATAAGGGGTGGGTGGTCGGGGCTGAGAGTGGTAATCATCATAGCTGTCTGTATGCTGTATCTTTTCAGGGAAATGGCGTTGCGGCATTTAACAGTTCATTGTCCATCTAGCGGTAGATACGGCACTTTGGATAGTATTACTATTTAACAGCAGACTGAGACGGCAGTTTGATGGTATTCTCCTTTTCCTCGGCGGTGGAATGGAGACGGTGGTTTGAATAGTCTCCCTTGCTTAGAAGCACTTTCTCATCAGTGGTGGAATGAAGACGGTAGTTTGAATGTTATACTTTTGCTCAGCGGTAGATATGGCACTTTGGATTGTATTATTATTTAGCGGCAGATTGAGACGGCGGTTTGATAGCCTTCTCCTTTTCTTCAGCAGTGGAATGGAGACGGTGGTTTGGATAGTCTCCCTTGCTTAGAAGCACTTTCTCATCAATGGTGGAGTGAAGACGGTAGTTTGAATATTATACTTTTGGCGGTTTGATGGTTTTCTCCTTTTCCTCGGCGGTGGAATGGAGACGGTGGTTTGAATAGTCTCCCTTACTTAGAAGCACTTTCTCATCAGTGGTGGAATGAAGACGGTAGTTTGAATGTTATACTTTTGCTCAGCGGTAGATACGGCACTTTGGATTGTATTATTATTTAGCAGCAGATTGAGATGGCGGTTTGATAGCCTTCTCCTTTTCCTCAGCGGTGGAATGGAGACGGTGGTTTGGATAGTCTCCCTTGCTTAAAAGAACTTTCTCATCGATGGTGGAGTGAAGACGGTAGTTTGAATATTATACTTTTGCTCAGCGGTAGATACGGCACTTTGGATTGTATTGTTATTTAGCGGCAGATTGAGACGGCGGTTTGATAGCCTTCTCCTTTTCATCGGCGGTGGAATGGAGACGGTAGTTTGAATAATCTCCCTTGCTTTGAAGCAATCGACTGCTTACTTTTTCATCAGCGTTGGAATGAAGACGGTGGTTTGAATAGTCTCCCTTGCTTTCAAGCACTTTTTCATCAGCGGTGGAATGAAGATGGTAGTTTGAATATTATATTTTTGCTCAGCGGTAGATACGGCACTTTGGATAGTATTATTATTTAGCGGCAAATCGAGACGGCGGTTTGATAGCATTCTCATTTTCCTCAGCGGTGGAATGGAGACGATGGTTTCAATAGTCTCCCTTGCTTTGAAGCAATTGACTGCTATTTGGGATCGCTTGATACATGAGCTGATGGAAAATCAGTACGCCAGCACACTTCGTCTGGTATAAGTCCGCAAACTTAGTGCACATATCTGGTCCATAATTCATGTAAGGGACTCCGCCATAGCGAACACCATATAAGTAGATAAATAACACTTATCAGAAATATGGGACGACTGGTGGGGGTTATATTTGAGAAAGAATTTGTATATAGGCCTATGTCTTTTCGAACTTTCAATTTTAAACAGTGGCGTTGCAGTCTTGGTAGTTTGCAGACTGGCAATTCTTACCTACACAGCTGCTTTGCGGAGTTGCTCCAACAGAATAAATCTTCCTTGTAAATATGGCAAGAACGGGTTATAACTCTTGGTTGGATATGATGTGTTTGGATATTTCAATTGTCGATGTCTATACAGCGAACTTGAGCTGATACAAGTCGGAGGTCACATGTCCTCGACAACGGATTTTGCAATAACTTCTTCATCAGATATGCATATTTTCAAAATTATAAAAAAAACCCACATGTTTGGTAATTTTACAGTGCTGTTGAAAAGAAATTTAGAGCAAATGTTTTTCTCAAAAGTAAGATCTTGTATATTAGCTAACACAAAAATTTACAAACTTCACAACCATGTTAAAAACGTCTTATTCAAATATAGAAAATAGCATGCTGTTGCAGCAAAATAGCCTGTATTATATGAACCATAGGGCAGATTCCACGATAACCTAGTCCACTTCCAAGTTCTTCGTCCAATCGAAAAATTATATTAGTAACTTTAAAAATATAAATATAACTCTTTATCATGTAGGCATACATGTGTAGCCGAGTGTCAAAGCGGTGTTAGGGAGGAATGTACGTGAAGTCAAGTGTCAAAACGGTGTTAGGGAGGAATGTACGTCAAGTCAAGTGTCAAAGCAGGGTTAGGGAGGGTTGTATGTGAAGACGAGTGTCAAAGCGGTGTTAGGGAGGAATGTACGTGTAGCCGAGTGTCAAAGCGGTGTTAGGGAGGACTGTACTTGAAGTCGAGTGTCACAGCGGGTAAGTCGAGTGTCAAAGCGGGTTTACGACTTACGGTTAGGTAACTATCATATCTATCAAGTTCAGGTTCATTTTAGCTATAAAAAAAATTATTTCTCCACCAAAATCTGTAGTTTGTCAAATCGGGGTTAGGGAGGAATGTACGTGAATTCGAGTGTCAAAGGGTGTTAGAGACAAATGTACGTGAAGTCGAGTGTCAAAGCGGTGTTAGGGAGGAATGTATATGAAGTTGACTGTCAAAGTCATATTAGGGATGAATGTATGGGAAGTTGAGTGTCAAAGCGGTGTTAGGAAGGAATGTATGTGAAGTCGAGTGTCAAAGCGATGTCAGGAAGGAATGTACGTGAATGTGAAGACGAGTGTCAAAGCGGTGTTAGGGAGGAATGTACGTGAAGTCGAGTGTTAGGGAGGGTTGTATGTGAAGACGAGTCTCATAGCGGTGTTAGGGAGGAATGTACGTGTAGCCGAGAGTCAAAGCGGTGTTAGGCAGGACTGTACCTGAAGTCGAGTGTCAAAGCGGGTTTAGGACTTAGGGTTAGGTAACTTTCATAACTATCAAGTTCAGGTTCGTTTCAGCTATAAAAAAAATTGTTTCTCCACCAAAGTCTGTAGTTTGTCAAATCGGGGTTAGAGAGGAATGTACGTGAATTTGAGTGTCAAAGCGGTGTTAGGGACAAATGTACGTGAAGTCGAGTGTCAAAGCAGGGTTAGGGAGGGTTGTATGTGAAGACGAGTGTCAAAGCGGTGTTAGGGAGGAATGTACGTGTAGCCGAGTGCCAAAGCGGGTTTAGGACTTAGGGTTAGGTAACTTTTATAACTATCATGTTCAGGTTCGTTTCAGTTATAAAAAAAATATTTCTCCACCGAAGTCTAGTTTGTCAAATCGGGGTTAGGGAGGAATATACGTGAAGTCGAGTGTCAAAGCGGTGTTAGGGACAAATGTACGTGAAGTCGAGTGTCAAAGCGGTGTTAGGGAGGAATGTATATGAAGTTGACTGTTAAAGTGGTGTTAGGGATGAATGTATGGGAAGTTGAGTGTCAAAGCGGTGTTAGGAAGGAATGTATGTGAAATCGAGTGTCAAGGCGATGTCAGGAAATAATGTATGTCAATGTGAAGACGAGTGTCAAAGTGGTGTTAGGGAGGAATGTACGTGAAGTCGAGTGTCAAAGCAGGGTTAGGGAGGGTTGTATGTGAAGACGAGTGTCAAAGCAGTGTTACGGAGGAATGTACGTGTAGCCGAGTGTCAAAGCGGTGTTAGGGAGGACTGTACCTGAAGTCGAGTGTCAAACCGGGTTTAGGACTTAGGGTTAGGTAACTTTCATAACTATCAAGTTTAGGTTCGTTTCAGCTATAAAAATTTATTTCTCCAAAGTCTGTACTTTGTCAAATCGGGGTTAGGGATGAATGTACGTGAATTCGAGTGTCAAAGCGTTGTTAGGGACAAATGTATGTGAAGTCGAGTGTCAAAGCGGTGTTAGGGTGTAATGTACGTGAAGTCGAGTGTCAAAGCAGGGTTAGGGAGGGTTGTATGTGAAGACGAGTGTCAAAGCGGTGTTAGGGAGGAATGTACGTGAAGTTGAGTGTCAAAGCGGTGTTAGGGAGGAATGTACATGAATTCGGGTGTCAAAGCGGTGTTAGGGACAAATGTACGTGAAGTTGAGTGTAAAAGCGGTGTTAGGCAGGAATGCACGTGAAGTCGAGTGTCAAAGCAGGGTAAGGGAGGGTTGTATGTGAAGATGAGTGTCAAAGCGGTGTTAGGGAGGAATGTACGTGTAGCCGTGTGTCAAAGCGGTGTTAGGGAGGACTGTACCTGAAGTCGAGTGTCAAAGCGGGTTTAGGACTTAGGGCTAGGTAACTTTCATAACTATCAAGTTCAGGTTCGTTTCAGCTATAAAAAAAATTATTTCTCCACCAAAGTCTGTAGTTTGTCAAATCGGAGTTACGGAGGAATGGACGTGAATTCGAGTGTCAAAGCAGTGTTAGGGACAAATGTACGTGAAGTCGAGTGTCAAAGTGGTGTTAGGGAGGAATGTATATCAAGTTGACTGTCAAAGTCGTGTTAGGGATGAATGTATGGGAAGTTGAGTGTCAAAGCGGTGTTAGGAAGGAATGTATGTGAAGTCGAGTGTCAAGGCGATGTCAGGAAGTAATGTACGTCAATGAAAAGACGAGTATCAAAGCGGTGTTAGGGAGGAATGTACGTCAAGTCGAGTGTCAAAGCAGGGTTAGGGAGGGTTGTATGTGAAGACGAGTGTCAAAGCGGTGTTAGGGAGGAATGTGCGTGTAGCTGAGTGTCAAAGCGGTGTTAGGGAGGACTGTACCTGAAGTCGAGTGTCAAACCGGGTTTAGGACTTAGGGTTAGGTAACTTTCATAACTATCAAGTTCAGGTTCGTTTCAGCTATAAACAATATTATTTCTCCACCAAAGTCTGTAGTTTGTCAAATCGGGGTTAGGGAGGAATGTACGTGAAGTTGAGTGTCAAAGCGGTGTTAGGGACGAATGTACATGAATTCAGGTGTCAAAGCGGTGTTAGGGGCAAATGTACGTGAAGTTGAGTGTCAAAGCGGTGTTAGGGAGGAGTGTATGTGAAGTCGAGTGTCAAAGCCGGGTTAGGTAGTGTTGTATGTGAAGATGAGTATCAAAGCGGTGTTTTGTAGCCGAGTGTCAAAGCGGTGTTAGGGAGGAATGTACATGAATTCGGGTGTCAAAGCGGTGTTAGGGACAAATGTACGTGAAGTTGAGTGTCAAAGCGGTGTTAGGGAGGAATGTACGTGAAGTCGAGTGTCAAAGCAGGGTTAGGGAGGGTTGTATGTGAAGACGAGTGTCAAAGCGGTGTTAGGGAGCAATGTACCTGAAGTCGAGTGTCAAACCGGGCTTAGGACTTAGGGTTAGGTAACTTTCATAACTATCAATTTCAGGTTCGCTTCAGCTATAACAAATTATTTCTCCAAAGACTGTACTTTGTCAAATCGGGGTTAGGGAGGAATGTACGTGAATTCGAGTGTCAAAGCGTTGTTAGGGACAAATGTACGTGAAGTAGAGTGTCAAAGCGGTGTTAGGGTGGAATGTACGTGAAATCGAGTGTCAAAGCAGGGTTAGGTAGGGTTGTATGTGAAGACGAGTGTCAAAGAGGTGTTAGGGAGGAATGTACGTGAAGTTGAGTGTCAAAGCGGTGTTAGGGAGGAATGTACATGAATTCGGGTGTTAAAGCGGTGTTAGGGACAAATGTACGTAAAGTTGAGTGTCAAAGCGGTGTTAGGGTGGAATGTACGTGAAGTCGAGTGTCAAAGCAGGGTAAGGGAGGTTTGTATGTGAAGATGAGTGTCAAAGCGGTGTTAGGAAGGAATGTACGTGTAGCCGAGTGTCAAAGCGGTGTTAGGGAGGACTGTACCTGAAGGCAAGTGTCAAAGCGAGTTTAGGACTTAGGGTTAGGTAACTTCCATAACTATCAAGTTCAGGTTCGTTTCAGCTATAAAGAAAAATTATTTCTCCACCAAAGTCTGTAGTTTGTCAAATCGGGGTTACGGAGGAATGTACGTGAATTCGAGTGCTGAGAAAAAGGAGGAGGCTATCAAACCGCCGTCTCAATCTACCGCTAAATAATAACACTATCCAAAGAGCCGTATGTACCGCTGAGCAAAAGTATAATAATCAAACTACCGTCTCCATTCCACCGCTGAGGAAAAGGAGAAGGCTATCAAACCGCCGTCTCAATCTGCCGCTAACTAATAATACTACCCAAAGTGCCGTATCTACCGCTGAGCAAAAGTATCATATTCAAACTACCGTCTTCATTCCACCGCTGAGGAAAAACTGCTTCAAAGCAAGGGAGACGATTCAATCCACCGTCTCCATTCCACCGCTGAGGAAAAGGAGAATTAAGGCTATCAAACCACCGTCTCAATCTGCCGCTAACTAATAATACTATCCAAAGTGGCGTATCTACCGCTGAGCAAAAATGTAATATCCAAACTACCGTCTTCATTCCACCGCTGAGGAAAAACTGCTTCAAGGCAAGGGAGACGATTCAAACCACCGTCTCCATTCCACCGCTGAGGAAAAGGAGAAGGCTATCAAACCGCCGTCTCAATCTGCCGCTAAATAATAATACAATCCAAAGTGCTGTATGTACCGCTGAGCAAAAGTATAACATTCAAACTACCGTCTTCATTCCACCGCTGATCAGAAAGTGCTTCTAAGCAAGGGAGACTATTCAAACCACCGTCTCCATTCCACCGCCGAGGAAAAGGAGAAAACCATCAAACCGCCAAAAGTGTAATATTCAAACTACCGTCTTCACTCCACCATTGATGAGAAAGTGCTTCAAAGCAAGGGAGACTATCCAAACCACCGTCTCCATTCCACCGCTGAAGAAAAGGAGAAAGCTATCAAACCGCCGTCTCAATCTGCCGCTAAATAATAATACAATCCAAAGTGCCGTATGTACCGCTGAGCAAAAGCATAACATTCAAACTACCGTCTTCATTCCACTGCTGATCAGAAAGTGCTTCTAAGCAAGGGAGACTATTCAAACCACCGTCTCCATTCCACCGCCGAGGAAAAGGAGAAAACCATCAAACCGCCAAAAGTGTAATATTCAAACTACCGTCTTCACTCCACCATTGATGAGAAAGTGCTTCAAAGCAAGGGAGACTATTCAATCCACCAGCTCCATTCCACCGCTGAGGAAAAGGAGAAGGCTATGAAACCACCGTCTCAATCAGCCGCTATATAATAACACTATCCAAAGTGCCGTATGTACCGCTGAGCAAAAGTATAATATTCAAACTACCGTCTTCATTTCACCGCTGATAAAAAAGTAAGCAATCTATTTTCTTGATAAGCTTTATACAAATGATGACCTCCAAACAGCCGTCTCCAATCCTCCTCAGCTCATGAATCAAGTGGTCCCAAATAGCACTCCATTAATTAAAGCAAGGGAGACTATTCAAACCACCGTCTGCATTCCACCGCTGAGGAAAAGGACAAGGCTATCAAACCGCCGTCTCAAGCTCCCGCTAAATAATCATATTATTCCAAAGTGCCGTATCTACCGCTGAGCAAAAGTATAATATTGAAACTACCGTCTTCATTTCACCGCTGATGATACTTCA
>JAVTVY010003130.1:0-33781 GCA_036873755.1 Hanleya hanleyi | reverse complement strand
GGATATGATGGGTCGACTGCATGCAGACATGTTCATGCAAGACCGGTACCTCTTGAACAAGATCCCCATCAAAATCCGACTGATACGGGCGCCTCCCACCTTCGCCTTGATGGCCACTAACGTAGAGGGGCATGTAGCGGATTATAAGATTGTCATCCAAGACGCAGTCCTGTATGTCCGAAAAGTGAAACCGAATCCAGCCGTTCAATTGGGACACATGAAAGCCTTGGAAACAAAACCAGCCCAGTACCCTATCCGACGTGTGCAAACCAAAGTGTTCTGTGTGTCTGCTGGAAATACGAGCGCCAACAAAGAAAACCTGTTCCTGGGGGAACTACCGAAGCGATTGATCCTGGCCTGTGTGGAAAATACCAGTTTCAGCGGAGCCTACCCAGAGAACTTGTTTGACTTTAAACATTTCGGCATCAATTTTGTGGCCCTGCATGTGATGGACAACAGGTGCCAGCCACGGCCTTAACCCCGAACTTTGGGCGGAGGAATTTCATTCGAGCCTATCAGAGCCTGTTTACAGCCACCGGTCAAACCAACCAGGACGAAGGGAATATGATCAGTCGGGAGGACTACGCGAACGGATACACGTTGTTCTGTTTCGATCTGACCCCCACCTTAGAGAACGACCATCAGCTGGCTCTAGCCAAGCAAGGCAACTTACGGTTGGAAATCCACTTTGCACATGCCCTGCCGACCACCGTCAATGTGATCTGCTACGCCGAGTTTGACAACATCATTCAAGTGGACAAGGCGCGCAACGTCCTGTGTGACTTCTCCACCTAACATGGATACAGAGCAGATAACCACCGTGCTGGAGAATGACCCAGAGACACGTAGGGTCTTTCAAGGGGTGTTCGCCCGAGATGTGTTTCCATTAGACCGAATGTATCCGGCTGCTTACGTTCTCAACACGGACCCGATGGATCGACGCGGTGAACACTGGGTGGCCGTGTACTTGACAGAAGAGCAGGGGGAATACTTTGACCCGTACGGTCTGCCACCCCTCCATCCCGATTTAACAGACTTCATGGATCAAGGCACAGAGACGTGGTGTTGGAACAGTCAAACGTTGCAAAGCCTGACCAGTGGCGTGTGCGGACAATATTGCTTGTTTTACCTGTACCATCGATGCCGGGGAAGACCCTTATCTACTATCGTACAGATGTTTGACGAGTACCCCCAGGCCGAGGACCGCGATGTACTCGTCTATGACTGGGCCGCCCATCATTTCAATGTACAAGCCCCGTTCTGGGCTTAAGTTAATGACAAGCCCCTTGTTCTGGGCTTCAATGTACAAGCCCCTTGTTCTGGGCTTCAGTTAATGACAAGCCCCTTGTTCTGGGCTTCAGTTAATGACAAGCCCCTTGTTCTGGGCTTGAGTTTTCACGTGGTTGTTCTCACGTTGTTGTTCACTGAATAAAAAAAAAAAAAAAAAAATGAGATCTCACCAAAAAACCCTGTCTTGTGTGTTTTATTCCTAATGCATCAATGCCCAATGTGGAGATTCAGTCAAACTGAAATCAGTGGTGTAGGATGGAGTCAAAATGTAACCCATCAAGTTTAGAAGGCAAGAGCACTATAGTAAAAAATAGAGAACCAATGAAATCAGCCTACAGACCAAGTACGTGTCTTTGGTCTAGGTTTGGAGCGGGCATTTCATTGAGGTACGTGTATACGGTGAGTGAAGAGACTCGTCCAACACGTATAGATTATGACTATAAGTTCTATGAGCATAATGCATGAAAGTGGCTTTGAACACCGTATTAGCCAATCAGTGACCTAGAATGGAGCCAAAGCTAACCCATCCATGTCCAGAAAACATTACCCGGATGTACAAGAACCCTGATGTAGGCGCGGACGTCAGCGAAAGCACACGGTGAATACCCCAATTCGATGGGCTGATTGTTCGGCCGCTGATTGGTTCTATTTCTCGACCGCTGATTGGCTCTTTTTTCTCGATCGCTGATTGGTCCACATGGAACTGCCCATCTTTCCCAGGTTCATGTAGAATCCCCTTTTTGTGCTCAAGCTCTGACTATAGCGATGCCGCAACATTGTCCCATTGGACATTGGACCGTCTGACCTGGAGGTCACCCTTTGACCTTTTGACCCGCATCCGCGCGCGCGCGCGCGCACACTACCGGGAATGACGCGCACTTCCGGAGAACGCGCGCGCGCGCGCTGCGGCCGGGGCGCTGGGGCGGGAAAACACCCCGGCGGTTGAACATTGCAACTCTTGTATGTTTGGAGGTAGTGTTTAGTGAAAACCCGGAAGTGACGTTACAACCCACGTCACCTGCGTATATACTCCTGTAAAATAGAGCCGATTTTATTTCTTTGGAAGGGACAAGGTGAATTGCGCTTTTTATACTACTAAACTGTGATGTAGATTACATCTTACATAGGCCTTAAGGCCGTGATATGCCTATGAAGTATTCTGGGGCATGGTCAATACTTTCCAATTTTCCCTTCGTCTACTACTCGCCGATTTTTTTATTATTTATTTATTTATTTATTTATTTATTTATTTCCTCGAGAGCTTTAAAATAAGACCTCACTCTACCCCATCGGGCCACTAGTGCTCCAACATGTCCACCCTGTATGGATTGATACATACCAATATCCCAGTATATGAGTGTATATGGGTCTATATGGATCTATATACAAGCCTACGCGGTACTTTCAAATTTTTTTCCATCGTATTCTACATGATCAACCTCATAGCTCATAGTAAAAGCCATAAAAAAACCCGATCACCCCTATATCCATTCAGGCTAAATATAGCGGACATGATCTTCGAATTGGTCTAGTCCGAGTTGTCTCCCTTGCACCAAAGCGAATAGATGGCGCTGTGGTTTGAACGACTTTATTATCCGGGGAAATTTTGGTGTTCAGTAGCCATTTTGTGTTTTCTGAGCGGGAGAACATTCTCTGTTGCAGTGTATAACGGAACTTTGTTCCATTTCGGTATCCGCTGAGATGAATAATGTGATCTGCATCATGCATCGCCTGCATGTCACACGTAGACTGAAATCGAGGGAGTGTGCTGTGTTCCAGCGGACGCATCAATTTGTGTGATATCCGACAGGAAACGTGAAAATTGATATTCTTTCACAGATTTCGAAGTGTATAGGCCTACAGTTCTGGTGAGAATGAACGCAGCCTTTATGATCAGCGATTGAACGATAATGTAGGCCACCGAACAGGTTTTGTGGAATCAACATTGTGTAACGACTGGAGGGATTTTATCGGACATGTGCAGTACGGAACGCTTATCGTGGCAGTCCGTATAATTTGTCAATTTCGAACAGGTTTTGTGGAATCAACATTGTGTAACGACTGGAGGATTTTATCGGACATGTGCAGTACGGAACGCTTATCGTGGCAGTCCGTATAATTTGTCAATTTTTGTGTTTGGCACGACAACAGTGAAAGCTGATGGAAGTGAAATTCTACTCCACGGGGAACGGTAACGAATGAATGGAATATCTTACCAAACTCTCAGGTAGGATGTGGGTTTCAGGAGTTCACCGGGTGTGACAATTTCTTTATAATGATTTGTGATAAAAGCGGGTAAAACCTAATGTCAAAATCTCCTTGAAGGTCACGGAGATGTCGATTTATTGCTGATCAGCTGATTTCCAGGACAGACAGACATTATTTCGGCTCTTTTCTCTTCGAAATTCTTGTAATTTGCTCAATACAAATAAATATTTAAATTGACTCTGAGTTTTCTGTTGGCATTATTTCAGACTGGAGGATGTTCACAATGAGTTGGTGCAGGGTAGTTCTGGGGTTCAGGTGCGACTAAGGGGGTGATTCTATCATCTAATCGGGATTCATCGTGTACCAAATTCATGATACTGTCGAGGCGTTGTACTTGATTATCATGATTTGTGAACAAATCTGATGTGTTGTCAATATCCATGAGTTGCGCCAAGGGTAAATCCATGACTGAGCACTCAGAGATTAATTGTGAATAATTAAAAAATGTGGTATTTATAGTGTAAGACACGCGCGCATGCGCAGCGAAAACACACTGGTTGTATCGTGTGCTACGCTGCTGAAGAAAAAATATATGTGTGTTTGTTTAACAATTATAAACAGCTTTTCATTTTACAATCAATGTCAGGACACCTGTAAATTTTATTACAAGTTAAACTCAGGTCATTCATTAGTGTTATATTTAAAATTTAACAACCTAACGTTAGAATAGAGGATTATTTTTATTAATTTTAGGCATTTTAAAAATCATAAAGTTAGTGTACGGTAGTGTAAAACCCAGGTACATTGGAAAATAATTTAATTTTCCTGGCTAAAAAAAAATACGTGTACACTATGGATTAGTGTTATCATAATTCCGAGAAAATTGTAACGGATTTATGGAAAAAAATAAGAAATTTTTATGCTTGAACAATGATAACAAAGCACACTTGGCGGCCATGTTGTACTCACTGACACTTGGTGGCCATCTTATCCCACCTCCCACAGCTTGCACTCAGTGACACTGGGGGCCATCTTTACCCACCTCCCACATCATGACACTCGCGGCCATCTTTTCCCACCTCCCACAGACCACTAAAAGTATAAATACGTGTATATTGTAATATTTATTCACCCATACAATCATGAATTCAACAAGACGTGCGCTGTTTACACAACACCCCGCTAGGGACCCGAGAAATGCCGCTACGCAATACCCAGAGCTGGTTAGCGTTCTGGAAAATGATGGAATGAGGGTAACCACCAGTTTTCAAAGGGAATTGGAAAACGAAACATCCATCTTAACACGCAGTACAGAAGAATTACAAGAACTGCGGCGAACTGTGGAAGAAAATGCCCAATTGGAAAGACTAAGGGATGAATATGACGCAGAAATAGGCACGATGGAAACCCTACAAGAACCTGATAATGACTCAACTGATGAGGAACTACAAGATGAACTGCCATGGTTAAATAGTAGACGTGGACCCACGACAACGCCTGGTGAAATTCCAATGATTTCAACTACCGCCGAAACTCCACCACAACAATGCTGTGGGTGTGAAGCCCAGGTAACCCACCTGCACAACTTGATTAATGAACTGAAAGAAGACGCGATTAAAATGGGCGAGGAGCTTGACAGACAACACGAACAACTGGATAAAGAGCACAAAATATCACGCTGTAGCATATGTACAGATGACCAAAGCCAGTTTGCTGTTTTACCATGCGGTCATTTATGTCTATGTGCAGGTTGTTGGGTGACACTCACGTGTGTAGGAGACATGTGTCATTGCACTGAGGCCGGCGAGAACCATCTCAAAATAAAATGTCCAATTTGTCGGAAACATGTAGCAGGAATAAAGAAAATATACCGTGCGTAAGTGTGGTGGTGAAGTAACACTAACGGCCCTTTTCAGGGCCAACCATCTTTCCCGGAAGAGGAATTTCTAACTTTGCACAAAAATTAACATCAGACCCCATCATTGTTATGCCCCAAGAAAAAAAATTCAATTTTTTCAATTTTTTAACAATTAAATATTGAAAAAACGGAAAAAGGGGAATTAGAAGGGGGGGACAGGGGGGAGGGAAGGTTGATGGAATGGCCAAAATTTTTTTTTTATTTTAAAAACAAGGAAAAAAAGATTAAAATGGAACCCAAAAAAAACTTTTTCATTTTCTATGTTTTTTAACAATTAAATATTGAAATTAAGAAAGGGGAGGGGTGAATTGGAGGGGGGGACAGGGGAGGAGGGAAGGTGGATGGAACAGCCAATCTAGGGAAGCCCCTAATGGGCCAATGGGTCGAGTGAGGTATCAAATTGAAGGTGAGGAGAAGGGCTATCTGATGCACTGGGTATGGGATTGAACTATCGGCATTCTGCGCATGCGCGGCAGTGAAGGGTGTAAATTATCACCCTATAGCAAAAAAATTGTTTTAAAAATGAGCCAATGGGGTCGAGTGAGGTATCAAATTGAAGGTAAGGAGAAGGGCTATCTGATGCACTGGGTATGGGATTGAAATATCGGCATTCTGCGCATGCGCGGCAGTGAAGGGTGTAAATTATCACCCTATAGCAAAAAAATTGTTTTAAAAATGAGCCAATGGGGTCGAGTGAGGTATCAAATTGAAGGTAAGGAGAAGGGCTATCTGATGCACTGGGTAGAAGATTGAAATATCGGCATTCTGCGCATGCGCGGCAGTGAAGGGTGTAAATTATCACCCTATAGCAAAAAATTGTTTTAAAAATGGGCCAATGGGGTCGAGTGAGGTATCAAATTGAAGGTAAGGAGAAGGGCTATCTGATGCACTGGGTGGAAGATTGAATTAGGGTGATTCTGCGCATGCGCGACGGTCTAAAGGTATGAAAATACACGTATTGGAACTATAATGGTGACGGTGGAAACAATGGCGTATGGTAGCCCAGTGACGTTGATAAATGGCCCTGACACGCTCATCTTCAGGCAAGACTTCAACCGGAAGTGCGGCTGCATCCAAGGGAAAATATTCTCCACGTCTCATGCTTTTCGTCTCATACAAGCGGATAGGCAGGCAGGTAGGAGGGCTGGCGGGCTGGCTGGCTGATCAAGTCAGGTCAGGTAAGTCAGATTGAATACACCCCTTTCCCTAAAAATCAACTCCTTTTATACATTTTACTACTCGCGGCCATCTTTTCCCACCTCCCACATGGCGGCCATCTTTTCCCACCTCCCACATGGCGGCCATCTTTTCCCACCTCCCACATGGCGGCCATCTTTTCCCACCTCCCACATGGCGGCCATCTTTTCCCACCTCCCACATCATGACACTCGCGGCCATCTTTTCCCACCTCCCACATGGCGGCCATCTTTTCCCACCTCCCACATGGCGGCCATCTTTTCCCACCTCCCACATGGCGGCCATCTTTTCCCACCTCCCACATGGCGGCCATCTTTTCCCACCTCCCACATCTTGGCGGCCATCTTTTCCCACCTCCCACATCTTGGCGGCCATCTTTTCCCACCTCCCACACGGCGGCCATCTTTTCCCACCTCCCACATGGCGCCATCTTTTCCCACCTCCCACCATCTTTTCCCACCTCCCACATGGCGGCCATCTTGTACCCACCTCCCACATGGCGGCCATCTTGTACCCACCTCCCACATGGCGGCCATCTTGTACCCACCTCCCACACATCACGCATGCGCACACCGCCCCAATACCGCCCCAAAACCTACACTTATGACGTCACACCAGGTTCTGCGCATGCGCAGTGGGGAGCCAGCGGTTCAATTCGGTCTTTGTATACTACTGTCCGTGTAACCTTGCACAATTCAATTTTCATTTTTTTGTTTTTGGTTTCTCAAAATCAAAAATTGAAAGGACGTGTCAGCTTTACCCGAGAAAAAACCCTCTTGCTGTCACGTTTGTAAAGCGAAAAAATTATTTCTCCATATCACCATGAAAAGTTGTGTTTCATACATATAAAATACCGAAATTTTACACTGAAAACTCTCACAGCCAATAGTGACGTAAAACGGCGTCGATGAACGTTGGAAAATGGGCGCTTGGTCGTTTTTATATTTTCTGGATACATTTTCACAGGGAATTCCCTTTATATCCAAAATATGACACCTCCAACCAAAATCGAATTCCTTGTTCTCAATTTTATCAAATATACCGCAAACATATATTGAAATATCATTTTGGTTGAAGGTGTCATATTTTCATGAAATTTAAAATAAGTTTTGTTTTCTCTGTTGACTTGGAAGACTGCGTTATATTGGCATTGTAAGAGTGTTTGTTGTTGCATAGCTTCTTGGCCGTGTGGTTAGAGCGTTTGGTTGTGAATGAACAATGCTGTCAATTTTGAGTTCGAATCACAATTTTGTCAATTTATTTTTTTTCTTCGTTTTTGTTTTTATCCATAGCTGAATGACTCCTGAAGAAATATTTCTGGAGTAAAATAATAAAAAAAATATTTTACAATTAATATTTTGTAAGTAGAAAATCCCCAAAGCTGTTCTGTTTCTTCACCACTTGTACTTCCGCTTGCAGTACAACGTATCACCCGAAACAGACAGGCCTAAATATTTTTGTCATCAATGCGTACGATATTTAATTCATGGATGTGCGTATATATAGTAGTAAAGTAACATAGCAATGGCAAATATGAACAGAAGTGTGCCATTCAATAATTTGAAATGTGAATGTTGTGACAAAACTCCCGGTTAGGCCAAACCAGGAATACAGCTGTTAATGTTGTAAAAAATGGTGCTGAAAATACATTACAATCTTTTGTTCACTTGCTGTTTCGCAATAGTTGCTTCTCATTCATGTAATTATTTATTGAAGATATTCGTGCTGTAATGAACCAAGTAATGTGGTTTGGGTTGCCCCAAGAAGTAAAAAGACCATATAAAGTGTTGTCTTGTGAGTGCTCTACATGCTATTGTCTTACATGCATCGCTTTCATTTTATAATTAACTCAGCCTTACATGGAGGACCTGTTCCTGACGATCGCATGGCACACTCAACGCTGTATAATAATAGAACTGGGGAAGACCGGCCTTTATTGCTTGAACACGTCATTCGTATAGCACAAATCTAGGAAAACTGTCAAGAGGGTTTTTTCTCGGGTAAAGCTGACATGTTCTTTGACCGTCAATTTTCAATTTTTGTTTTTCGTTTTCGGTTTCTCAAAATCAAAAATTGAAATTTGACATTCAATTTTCAATTTTCGTTTTTCGTTTTACTTCCCGCAAAAATGGAAATCAAATATTGAAAATTGCTTCGACTTGTCCGTTTTTCGTTTTTTGATTTTAACTTAGACGCGTCAGTGTTAACTACGCACGCGCAAGGCTTATGATGCCACTTCCGATCCGCGGAGTAGTATGGAAAGCGCAAATCGAATTGTTTAGGCAGGTGTGGAGCATAATATGGAAACCAGCAGGGAGAAAGATATGGTAGTTTCACTAAACTATAGATCCCTGGGGCCAGACATTCGAGCTAGATTATAATGGACCGACTGCGCATGTGCAGAAGCGAGTAGTCATTCGTGCAGCAGGTGTGAAATATTATATGGAGAACAACGGGGTTGATACACATGGGAGTTTCATATACGGATTTAGCGGCCCATCACCGCGATTCTTACTCTTATTGGTATTAAATCTTTGTTGGTATCTTTATAAATACTATATTTCAAATCAATAACAAATAGCGGTTGTGCGCATGAATGCTGTTAGCTTTTGTAGCGCCCTAAACATCTATTTTTAGAAATGAGAATATCTAAGACTGCATCCTGATTGGCTCAAGCCTCATTGCCAATAACCAATGAAAACAGCGGAATGCCACCTATCCAGACCTGTCGGTTGCATATTCACAAGTCCAAGTAAATCGTGAATCCTCGCACAGGGTTTACCTGGACATTTTTGGTGATTCGAGTGAGTTTCCCGAGGTTATTTTAAATTAGAGGTTACCCCTTGATCTTTTTTTTATCCAGAACTACCGTGGGCAACGAACCAAGGCAACATGCCACATGCCCCTCACGCTCCACACCTCTTATATACGACACGATTTGCGTTTTCTATTCTACTCGTCGTACCGGAAGTGACATCATAACTCGTTCACGTGCGAACTTATAACATTGATACGTCAAAGTTAAAATCAAAAAACGAAAAAGTCGAGGCAATTTTCAATATTTGATTTTCATTTTTGTGTGAAGCAAAACAAAAAACGAAAATTGAAAATTGACGGTCAAATTCCAAATTTTTGATTTTGAGATTACAATAACAAAAAACGAAAATTGAAAATTGACGGTCAAATTTCAATTTTTGATTTTGAGAAACCAAAAACGAAAAACGAAAATTGAACTGTGCAAGGGTCCGTGTAACCTTGCACAGTTCAATTTTTGTTTTTTTGGGATACCGACATGCTAATTCAAAATAACCTCGGGGGATGAAATGTTCGAGATTGAGGCAACGACTCAAGAACTCACACGAATCACAAAAAAATGTCCAGGTAAATTTTGAGCCAATCAGAAAGCAGTCTTGGATTTTCTCATTTCTAAAAATAGATGTTTAGAGCGCTACAAAAGCGAACAGCATTCATGCAGACAACCGCTATTTGCTATTAATTTGAAATATAGTATTTATAAAAATACCAACAAAAATTTAATACCAATAAGAGTAAGCATCGCGGTGATGGACCGCGAAATCCGTACATGGCAAGAGGCCCGTAAACCACTATTTCAAGGTGAGTGAGTGAGTGAATAGGGTTTCAAACAAGCACACAATCGTCACGTTTGATGTCAGACGTCTGAATGCTTTAACGCTTCAGGTCCAATCTTCATTCTCTATTTTTGGGACCTGGATCGTTGGAGCGTTCAGATGCCCGTCAACGTTCAGTGTCAAAAACGCTTCAACGCTTTAAGTGTGGGTGTCAAACCCTTCAACGCATCGACGCGGGAAGTTCCTTTGGGGTTATGATTAGGGTACACACGTATTTATTATACTACCCTACGTTAATGAAACTCCCATATGTATCAACCCCGTTGTTCTCCATATAATGCTTCACACCTGCTGCACGATTGCCTACTCGCTTCTGCACATACGCAGTTGGCCCATTATATTCTAGCTCGAATGGCTGGCCCCATGGATCCATAGTGTAGTGAAACTCCCACATCTTTCCCCCTACTGTTTTCCCATATTATGCTCCACACCTGCCTAAACAATTCGATTTGCGCTTTCCATACTACTCCGCGGACCGAAAGTGACATCATAAGTCTTGCGCGTGCGCAGTTAACATTGACGAGTCAAACTTAAAATCAAGAAATGAAAAACGGACAAATCGAGGCAATTTTCATTATTTGATTTTCATTTTTGCGCGAAGTAAAACGAAAAACGAAAATTGAAAATTGAATGTCAAATTTCAATTTTTGATTTTGAGAAACCGAAAACGAAAAACGAAAATTGAAAATTGACGGTCAAATTTCAATTTTTGATTTTGAGAAACCAAAAACAAAAAAACGAAAATTGAATTGTGCAAGGTTACACGGACCTGCAAGGTTACACGAACCAGATCAAATAATAGTTGAAAAATTCAGCTCGTGAAAAATTCGACAAATCGGCATGTCATTGCTCCATTAGCGCATGCAAATGAACGTTCTCTACTCCCTTGAACGTGTTTTTGTGGACAAAATTCGACATCTAATAATACAAAGCTCATATTCCATAGATTTATACAATGTGAAGTAGGGTTATTCCCTTTAATCTGGATATCCTCCGATATTTGTGGACTATCAGTTACCTGGAGACAATATGTGAGGTATTTGAGGTATGGATTCTGGGGATTGAACCGAGGCTTCCGGGTCAGGGGGGTCCGGTCCCCCCCATGAAACCTAAAAAAACAAATATATTTTTGGAGGGATCAGCGAACCCTGGGATTCAACGTAGAAATAATGTCTTGAAATGATATGTAAATTAAATGAATGTGGATTATGTAATTAGAGTATCTATATGTGTATTAAACAGACCATCATCTATTCATGTAGTTTGTGAGTGTACTATTTAAGTTGGAGTTTCAATATGTATCTAAAATCAGATATGATCACCGCGAGCGCACCACGTGTAGTGGTGTGTTATAGGCCTGTTTTGTTTGTGTTAAACCAGGAAGTCAAATGGTGTTAGGCATATTCTTCAATATAGATGCGTGTTTATGCGAAACAAATGTGAAAATAGGACAATAAATCTCCTACATTGTGTTCAGATTTACTTCCGGGAAAACGCGTAAAACGCATCTCCCGAAACCTGGAACCCCAGAGCTTCCGGGGCCTAGGAGGCCCCTGGACCCTCGCCTGTCAGGCTGTGAGGATCGCTTATTCTAGCTTTGTGTAAATGAATTGGTATCATTATATTGGTTCTAATGTTCCATGATGTAAAGGTCATCGTATTTTTTTATCTGTTAAATATAACTAGAAAGTCAAATGGATTCAGGCATGAAGTATGATTTTTTCAATATCGATGCGTTCTTATAAATGAGAAACAAACGTGAAAATAGAAACATAAATCTGCATACATTATGTTTGAATTTATTTCCTGGAAAATGCTTAGAACGCATCTCCGGAGATCTAGGAATTCAGAGCTTCCGGGGCCTATATAGGCGGCCCCTGGACCCTCGCCTGTTGGACTGTGAGGATTCCTTGTTTTATCTTTTTGTGAATGAACCGTATCGGTAGGCATATTGGTTTCCCTTCCATGAACTAAATGCCATCGTTTTGTATGTAACTAGAAAGTCATGAGGTGCGATTTTTTCAATATCGATGCGTGCTTATAATTGCGGGAAAATCGTGAAAATAGAACCATAAATCTGCATACATTATGATCAGTTTTATTTCCGGGAAAACGCTCAGAACGCATCTCCGGCGATCTAGGACCCCGGAGCTTCCCGGGCCTAGGCGGCCCCTGGACCCTCGCCTGTTGGGCTGTGATAGTCGACCCCCCCCCCCTATGAATTTTGGCTGGATCCGCCCTTGTCTCCTCATCTTTGTCGAAACTCTTCTGAAAAGCAAACAATTGAAGTGTACTCACGGTTCAACCTGCCCTTGAATGTTTGAAAATTCTAATGCCTTAAATATATATTGAAAGTGAACTATATCCCAACAGATCAGTGCTACGACTATGCTCATAAGGTTCCATCTATTTTGTATTCTTGCCCAGCATCTATGACAGATCGACATATCGAAACTTTCATCTTGAGAACTCATACGGCTGAAGATTTCGATAGTATACTTTTTTCGCGCAGAGTCCGGTGTTGTTTTCCACTAGAGGACGTTTCGTTTAAAAAAATTATATTGACAGTTTTATTGATAAATTTGACATAATGTTTGTTGTACGCTAATGACGGGAGTTAGATACCGACGCTGGTCAGTGTTTTCAAGCAAACGTTAATTCAGAATGTCTCCCTATTCATGAAAAATGTATTGAAAACTGTACCAAACACAACACGTGGCTATGCGTGTGTAAATTTCTGGCAAAGATATTTCCTCTTACACGAGTTCCAGTCCACTGATTCAGATACAATACTATACCTTATCCATAATGTTGTTTTATGCAGCTATTTGAATCGCTGAAAAATGAATATAATACCAATTTCAAGACGACAAAGGGCACGTACCTCCATCCTCGACCTCGTAATTTCTCCGACAGAGTTAGCAGATCTCCGAAAGAGTCCCCGCACCGACAATTTTTCCAGTAGAGTGATGATTGAATGACAAGGGTGAAGGTCACTGTTGCCAAAAATCAGGAAATCATTGATCATTGACAGTTTTCTATCTACAGTTCTAATTTTTGGTGAATGGATGCCCTAGGGGGGAACGATGTGTTGCATACCAAATGTAGGTCGAGGTCAGAGGTCAAGGTCAGTGTGACTGAAAAATCAGGAAATCATTAATAATTTCTATTTTTTGTGAGTGGATTCAATAGAGGGAAATGAAATGTACCAAAAAAATAGGTAAGGTCGAAGGTCAAAGGTCACTGTGACCCCCAAAATCAGGAAATTATTAAAAATAACATATTTTTGTGTCAGTAGATACATTCGAGGGGCACGATGTGTCGCCTACCAAAATGTAAGTCAAGGTCAAAGGTCAAGGTCTCTGTGACCCCAAAATCGTGAAATTGTTAAAAATCATGATTTTTTTAGTCCATTGAGAAATTACGGGGAGCCGTTTTGTCCTGTACCAAAATTTAGATCCAGGTCAATAGTCAAGGCCACTGTGACCCCAGAATCAAGGTCAAAGGTCAGTGTGACCTAAAAGTCAGGAAATAATAAGAAAAAAAACTAATTTTTTGTGAGTGGATTCAATAGGGGGAAATGAAATGTCGCATACCAAAAATTAGGTCAAGGTCAAAGGTCATTGTGACCCCAACATTTAGAAATTATTAAAAATAACATTTTTTATGTCAGTAGATACATTAGGGAGACACGATGTGTCACATACTAAAATGTAGGTCACGGTCAGTGTGACCCCGAAATCGTGAAATTTTAAAAAATAAGATTTTTTGTGTCTATTGAGAAATTACGGGGAGACGGTTTGTCATGTACCAAAATTGAGGTCAAGGTCAATAGTCAAGGTCACTGTGGCCCCAGAATCAAGAAATCTTTACAAATTATTTTTTTGTGTGTCAGTAGATACATTAGGGGGACATGGTGTGTCACATACCAAAATGTAGGTCAAGGCCGAACGTCAAGGTCACTGACCCCCAAAATCATGAAATTCATAAAAATCTGATTTTTTTTTAGTCCACTGATAAATGGAGGGAAGACGATGTGTCGTGTACCAAAATTTGGGTGAGGTCAATGGTCAAGGTCACTGACCACAAAATCAGGAAATCGTCAAAAAAACTTTTTCTGCCAGTAGATACATTAAAGGGACATGATGTGGTACATACCAAAATGTGGGTCAAAGGTCAAGGTCACTGTGACCCCAAAATCAAGAAATCGTTAATAGTCACATTCTCATATGCCTGTCGAAGTCAAGGTCGTGTAATGCGATGTTGCGTTCTGTTCATTCATCCATTAAAGGTGAACTGAAAAGCTTTCCAATGTTCTGTTAAAATGTCATAAAACAAGAACTTCTATAGTTGTTACAATTATGTGTGGTAATAGTTCTGTGGGTTATTGTTTTATTTTGGGTATATGAGAAGTCAAAACTTATACCGAGAGCCAGAACTTTTAAAAACGTCATCGCTTGCCTCCCGTTGTTTTTGGAACGTCATGACGTTATAGTGGTCCTCGTTCATTCATCCGACGTAGCATGACGTCACATTTGAATAAAACTTGAATGAAGGGGACCACTATAACGTCATAACGTTCTACAAAACCAAGAGAGACAAGTTTTCAAGACGGATTTATAACAGGATAACTTAAATATTGTTATTAGTACAATTTTGCAAACTATATTTGCCCCCGAAACGTATAAAAGTTATGTCACATAAGGCAAGATGTATATAAGCAACAATTTAGATAAAATTAAAAGCTTGCAGTTCACCTTTAACACTTGTTGTCCATGTGATATCTCTAGTTTCAAGGTACCGTACATGTATGATTGGTGCCAAACTTCGTGCATACCTTACTCGTATGGCAAAGAGGAGCCATACATTTTGAGATCAATTCGTCAAAGGTCAAGGTCACAGTCCCCAAAAACTGAATCAAGTTTAGCTGACTTTTTGTGTAGGTTGGAATTTTCAGAGTTCTCTCCCCAACATGTATATGGCATTTGTCATGTGATGTTTGAAACAGTTACATTTAGTTAAACTGTTGTGAAATAAAAACCATACATTTACTAATTCAGTGGGGAGAGGGGTTCTTCATGAACTTATTATTAACTGTTTATTAACTCAAGAACAAAGGTTTACTTCATCACTTTCTTCTTCCTTCACGAAAAATTCTCTTGGCTGAAAGGAATCCATTTGCAGGAAAACTTCTATTTTCTCGTGTTTGACTATTGTCGATTTCAGTGTGGGATATGTGAGCGCTCGGCTCTTGCTTCAAGGTCAACTAGTTACCAAGAGTTGAGCCCATTTTAGTTTATCATTCAATTTTAGACGTGATATATGTTACATTCTCAGAAGCACAAAATTGTAGACCTTTCACTGGATTGCTAGCTACGACTATATCTGGTGAATGGCTTGGCGCCGGAGCCTTGTTCTCACGTAGTATTGAAGAAGGCCCCATCGGAGCTAGTTTTCAATTCAGTATATGGTTTTTATGAAGCTTGTGATGTCACGTCCGATCCCGTGATTTACGGGCCAAAGGGCTCCTCTTGGGATGATGTGACTTCCAGAGATTCTGCTGGTGGACGTTTCGTCCCCGAGGCCCGCCCCCTGTACAGACCTTTTGGTCTTTGATATATGTTGGCACTTGTGGGAAGTTGATGCTGGGTCGACATCGGGCATTACAGACTAGTCTTTTGTGTTAAATGCCGTCATTTACATCTGACGACGATACAGCTCACCAATCTCCAATGTACGAGTTGTCACAGCAAAACAGCTCACCAATTACCAGTATACGAGTTGTCAGAGCATTTCCATCATAGCTCTCTAGATTTGTATCTAATACCGCTTATGCCGGTGCTAGGGGCCGTGTGTCATATCATCCAAGTTGCCACATGAACAGGTACAATAAAAGCGTACCTGAGATACAACACATATCACGAATCGTTAGATTCTTGGTATGTGCTTTAGAATAGGTTAACCAGAAGACTATTCTGTGAAGTCATGTGACGCAGTCAGTATGTCGGCACCTCTTCCCACTTCCCTTATATGTGTTGTAATTTTTCCTGTATATGGCGAGATTCTGCTGGTGGACGTTTCGTCCCCGAGGCCCGGCCCCTGTACAGACCTTTTGGTCTTTGATATATGTTGGCATTTGTGGGAAGTTGATGCTGGGTCGACATCGGGCCTTACAGACTAGTCTTTTGTGTTAAATGCCGTTATTTACATCTGACGACGATACAGCTCACCAATCTCCAATGTACGAGTTGTCACAGCAAAACAGCTCACCAATTACCAGTAAACGAGTTGTCAGAGCATTTCCATCATAGCTCTCTAGATTTGTATCTAATACCGCTTATGCCGGTGCTAGGGGCCGTGTGGTCATATCATCCAAGTTGCCACATGAACAGGTACAATAAAAGCGTACCTGAGATACAACACATATCACGAATCGTTAGATTCTTGGTATGTGCTTTAGAATAGGTTAACCAGAAGACTATTCTGTGAAGTCATGTGACGCAGTCAGTATGTCGGCACCTCTTCCCACTTCCCTTATATGTGTTGTAATTCCAGTGTCAATCTGTGCTTACTTAGTCGTGGAGTAATGGAAAAAGGGTGTTTGTGTGGACGTTCTGGGGGTAGAGATGGACTATCCTTGGTCCAAATGGGCCATGTGGAGTCTCATTTCGAATCAGGCGTGGGGTAGAGTCCGAGTTTGTAATTTGTATTGGAATTGTCATCAGTCTGTGCATGTGCAGTCGTAGAGTAGTAGAAAACAGGGCATAGTTTGAGTGGACGTTTTGGGGTATAGGTCGACCAGCCGTGATCCAAATGGGGTGTCATATTGACTGGCATAGTTTGCAGTAGAAGTGCTGTCAATCTGCTCAGGCACGGTCGGGCAGTAGTTGAACTAGAAGAAGGGCATTTGAGTAGATGTTTTGGAGTAGAGGTAGATCATCCATGATCCAGATGGGTCTTGTGGGTCTCGTATTGAAGCGCCCCTAGAGTATGGGCCGACTGGGGATGATACGCGCATGAGAAGTAGAGAAACGGCAGTTGAGGTGGCAGTTTATCCCGGGTGTGTGAGGGTATGGGGGGGGGGGGTGGTGGTGGTGGTGGAGGTAGAGGCAGAGGTGATGGAGGTGGTGCTTCACGCAATAATGCCCCAATGCTACAATGCTAGGGATTAAGTTCCCCTCTTCCTCTATACCTAGTCCCTTACATCTTAACGCCGACAGACAGATGACAGGAAGATAGATCAATATGTTCACAAGTTTTAATATAGTCTATTTTCCTCAGTGTTACATCATACCCAATGCTGGGGGAGCCGGTTTGGGTATTACAATTCAAGTATGTAACCGATGCATCATCTGCTTCTCTTGTTCAATCAGAAATAACCATTTGGTGTTGCGCCAATCTTCCGCCATGTTTGCTCTTGTCCGTTAAACATATCCCTAATTATTGTCAGGCAGTCCAGGATACTTTAATGGCAGCATGTCCCGGAATATCCCACATTTTGTAGGGCCTCGATGGGCACTATAGTCCCATAATCTCTAACAGGCGATGATTGGTCTGTATGATAGACCTACGCGTGGGGTTGCCTTTCATTTCGAGCAATAGACTATACTGTTCATAGATCGCCATGGCTGTTTTCCTGATGTAGGGGTGCATTTGGATATAAGTCTGTTGGAAGTTATCCTGTCCAGCATCCCCGATCGCCGCAGCTTAGGTATTAATAGCTGATGTCACAATGTGATTCCAAAAGGTGGATTCTTCCTCACTCTGGCTTCCTGGGCTGTAGCCTGATTATCAGCAAGCGAGCTGTCCATATTAGTGGATAGACTCTCAGCAGTCTCTGTATAGGTATCAGTCGCTGGACTCTCAGATTCAACCGTTATCTTCTCACCACCTCCATTGGCTTCTTGCACCTTGGTGTCTTCATACCCATGTGTATTCTGCTTTTGTTGCGTCATAACGTAGTGTCTGGGGAATGTGCGTTCACACTCAAAACACGTTGACGGTTGAACATCGACTGATCGGGTCTTTGGGATACTTTTGCTTTTATGGACGTGACACAGTAACGTCCGCTAATGCCAAGCTCAACGTTCAACACACTGATGAAATAGCTCAGAAGATCTGATGGGCCTAAATATCCCATGGAAATGATAATAATTCGTCGACGCCTTTCAATTCCTGTCGTTACGCTTTAATGCCTATCGATCATCCAATCACACACACATGCCTTAACCATTGACCCTTGACCCTTGGTGGAAGTGACGGCATCATCGGGAGTGACATCATCGCATGCATGAGCACTCATCTAGTGGCGCCGCCTGGACCCTCAGGCTTGTAGGCTGACCGAGAATTATGTATGTGTAGGGTTTGTCAGAAATCTTTCTCTCATCACAACAATATGCTCAGACTCACCTAATGAAAACATAGCAAGCATATTGTGTATAACATATTTTGCTATCCCCTTCATCACAACACGCCCAAGCTGGGGGAGTTACTTAGCCAAGTTGACATGGCTTCGTACGTTCCTACTACGCCATGAGTCCTCTCATTGAACTTACATGTACACTCCGGGATCACACGGCTCCAGGAGTCGTTCGGCTCTATCCGGCAATAAATCAACCCCTCCCAACTCTCTGTCTATTGTTTTTATCGAGTTCGGCAATCAGTTTGATTGCCGTGAAGAGCTCGTCTGTCTGCAATCAATCTTCAATCAACGGTCGTTTGAATTCCTTGTCTCTGCCGCCATGTTATTCATACGGGTCACGTGATCGGCACGCTAACAACATGGCGGCCGAGACAAGGAATTCAAACGACCGTTGATGTTTGAAGATTGATTGCAGACGGACGAGCTCTTGGGGGGATTGCCGAACTCGATAAAAACAATAGACAGAGAGTTGGGAGGGGTTGATTTATTGCCGGATAGAGCCGAACGACTCCTGGAGCCGTGTGATCCCGGAGTGTACATGTAAGTTCAATGAGAGGACTCATGGCGTAGTAGGAACGTACGAAGCCATGTCAACTTGGCTAGGAGTTACTATGGACACGTTGAGCTCCGGGCCCTTAACTCTCCCATCTCAAACGCTCTTGGATCTCGAAGCTCAGAGTTCTTAAATATCTCATCTCAGAGCTCGGATCTCCGAGCTATTAACTGTCTCATTCCATTCATTAAGGTGACGTCATCACCGGAAGTGACGTCATTGTACACCTGTGCACCCGCCTGGCGGTGACGCTTAGACCCTATAGCTTGCAGGCTATATAGGGTGATCCAGTGTACCGGCAGCGCTACCAGGTGAGTGCACAGGCATTTGATGACATTACATCTGGGGATGACATTACTTTCGGTGATGATGTAACTTCCGTGATGACGTCACTGCCACTGATGACGTCACCCTCAAGAGTTAGATGGGACAGTTAAGAGCTCCAAGTTCCGAGCCATTTGATGAGATACTTAAGAGCTCGGAGCTTCACGGTCCAAGAGCTTAGAGCTCTGAGCTCTTAACTATCTCATGGGACTGGGACAGTTAATAGCTCAGAGATCAACACATCCATTGTGGTACGCACCCATAGTGTCTCCCCCAGCTTGATGTGTTGTGATGGAGAGCATAATAGAATGTGTAATTCACAATACGCTTTTTGTGTTTACATTGAATGAGAAAGAGCATTTTGTCGCGACAGAATGTACATACTAGACATGGTGCCCGATCAGCCTACAAGCTACAGAGTCCAGGTGGCGTCACCAGGTGCATGATGTGATGTTACTTCCGATGATGACTTCCAGTCGGCAATGCGTAAAGGCATTAAGATAGGGCGTTAAGGCATTAAGACAGGTCGTTGAGGCGTAACGGCGGGCGTTGATGGATGTCACTGCATTTTGATGAATAAGTGTCAATTCCGTGGGATACCTAGACCCATCAGAGCTTCTGAGCTATTTCAACAGGGCATTGAAGCATTAAGCTAGGCGTTGGCGGGCATTAATTTGTTATATCCATAAATGCGTATCTCAAAGACGTGCACAGTCGAAGCTCAACCGTCAACATGGGTTATACATGTTCTGAATGAGAAGGCATGTTCCCCAGACACTAAAGATATGATGCAACATGAGATGAATATACATGGGTATGAAGGCATCGAGGCGCAAGAAGCCAATGCAGATGCTGAGAGAATAACGGCTGATTCTGAGAGTCCAGCGACTGATACCGATACAGAGACTGCTATCTACCAATAAAGACGGCTCGCTCGGGGTCTCAGGGACGTCGTCTCAGGGAAGCCTGAGTGAGGAAGAAGCCACCTTTAGGGTTCGTATTTGACAGCAGATACTAATACCCACGCTGCAGTGATCGAGGACGCTGACCGGGATCAAAATGCGCAAACAGCTGTTCCAGGACATGCTGCCGTTTCAGTATCCGCAAATGCCCGACGTCGATTAGCGATACGTTCGACCGACAAGAGCGAACATTGAAGATTGACGCAACACCAAATGACCTCTTCTGATTGAACAAGACCAGTCAAGAATAGGTCTAACGGGCAGGAGCGAATATGACTGAGGAATTGGAATATAAATATTTTAATGACATTCAGGTTTAGTAATAGACGTTCTTAAAAATTAATATATTAGAATCAAAATTCATCAACATTTGGTAAATTGATTTTGTTAAATAATTCATAATTGGCACATGTGTGACCAGCTAAACCCTGACCACGAAAGTCCACAATTCATGCTATTGTTAATAATTGTTACGTAATTAAGGGAGCTTCTTGAAATTAGGGCAGGAGTTCCTTGATAGGAATGGCATATGCCGGTTATCCAAACGGAATGACCTATTCATCATGTAAGGAGTGAGTGAGTGAGTGAATAGGGTTTAACGTCGCTTTCAACATTTTTTCAGCTATATCACGACGGGGAAGGGAAGGGAGGGGAGGGGGAGAGGCAGGGGAACCTACTTGTAATAGAGATCTAATGCTGCCATTTTATAGTGCTGTCCCACTGAAATATCATGCCGTAGGCAGACATGACACCCCCACTCAGTCACATTATACTGACACCGAGCGAACCAGTCCTTGTTCTATCCTCTTAATGCTGAGCGTAAGCGAGGGAGCAACAAGTTCCATTTTTCAAGTCTTAGGTATGACCCGGCCTGGGATCGAACCCAGTACCCATCATGAAAAACACGATAGGTGACTACATGTAAGGAACCTTGTTAATCCTGGTAAAGCTACCCGACAAGCTGTATTCCACACGGTGTTCTCGGTTTGAAGATTCTTACATGATAAACTTCCCAACGGAACACACCGTGCCCAGTTCGGTGTTTTGATCTGGATGGAGAGGAGTTCCAATTGGATTGGCATATGTAATCCCCCATGCCATTTCATGGTATGGCTTAAGCCATCCTTTGCGGGCCTCGTAGCCATATATCTGAAATATTACTGAACGCGACGTTAAACATTAATTCTCTCTCTGTCTCTTTCTCTTTTTCCAAAACGTATGTCATGGAGTTCCTAGGAGTTCCAAATCATCGCGCCATGCCTCTCTGTTTGGAATGCCTTATGCCTGTTTCTAGCATGCCGCAATTTCAAGAAGCTCCCTAATTCTGAACTTCATGCATTTTAATGACCGGCACGTTTAGTGCAGAATACACGAATCCTGAAAGATTCACATTCTAATGATGCTTACAACTACGGTATGTGGCTTGCGTGAAATATATACAAATAATTACCAACCGCCAAGCCACAGGCACCTGCAAACACAGGAAGACTATCCACTACGATTCATAATGTGGAAAATAAGCTTTTCTCTTTCAAAATAAGCTCCCTCAAACATTGCGATACCACAGTTCTACCCTCGAAGTCTACCTTTGTATGCGTCACTTGCTCAGTTTCGCGATAGCTGAATTAACTTTTCGGTGACCTGAGCACCGATAGCCCATGACGCATCACCATGGCGGAAATTGTGATGAAATGGCACTAGCCTCATAATCAACTTTTGCTAAAGACTGACGCAAAACTCACTGAAATATCAGATGTGTAATTGGACCGAGACGGTCATGTCTGTTCGGTAAAACAAACGCAACGGTATCGGGAGTAAAAACGGGGACATTATGCATCATGTTATTATAGTTGGACATTAGGCACAAGACGGGTCCTCGAATAGCGAAAATAGGGAATCGAAGGTCTTTCTGTCCAAACTGAATCTGGTCTCTCTGTCCAAACTGAATCGTTTTAGACCATTTCATAAACAATAGTAAAGACCCATCACATACCATGAACGCGACGTTAAACCTTATTTCTCTCTCTTTCTCTCTCTCAATCACATACCTCAGTGACTGAGACAGAGAATTTTGACTGATGCTGAGATATTTCAGTAACAGCTTTATTCAGTTAGTAATGGACTCTGAAGAGAGATTTCAGAGCAAATCACAAAATTTCAGGCTGGTCTTGCATGCAGGCTTGAACGCATCTCTCAGACATTGAGGCAGACGATCGCAGCGCCGCGTAATGGGAAGTAACTCAGTCATACCCTACGGGCCCCACAAGGTGGCAGCTATTCGTCTTTTTGCAGTATACAGAAGTCGAAATTTACCCCTGTCGACCTGTGTCTGACAGGTATTTTTTGTAGGTGACCGGTAAAAAAATAAGGTACCTGTCTCTGGTGACAGGTAGCCACAAATTTCTTCTTGTTTGTGTTCTGTCTTCAAATTTGATCATACCAATTCAAAGATTAAGAAGGAGCTAGTTATTGCATGGAAACATAATCATCTGGATTATGGTAACTTTATAATAGTTAGACACACAGTTAACCACTTTGCCATTGTGATCATTTAATACGACAGTGTGTTCACATAGTCTTTTGAAGAGACCGGTAGAAATTATATTTACATGTCATAATAGACAGGTAATTTTTGTGGTAATATTTCGACCCCTGGAATAATGCAGCCCCGTACAAGTGATCGCCTGTACTCGCATATCCGAGTTCTTACTCTGACAATTATCTCAATTCCGCCTGCGCCAGGGTAAACTTCTATGACCCTTGCAAGATCCCATTTATCTCGTAGCATGTTTGAGTCTGTCAGCAAAAGAAAATCTCCTACCTTACATTCCGTTCCTTTGGTCTGCCATTTTGTGTGTTTCATTAACATGATTAAGGTCGGGATCTCTCCAAACCTGAAGAACCAGTGTTTAAAAAGTACAAGCGCCTTGTCCGTCATTCATATTTCAGCCGTCGTCCATTAAACAATATCCGCTTCCATAATCCGACGACCTATTCCATATTCCATATAACAGCATTAGTTAATTAACTGTTAAGTAAAGTGATCGTAAACCCTCAAGTAAAGTTTCCATCAAATAAAAGACCATTGCAAACTGTGGGAAAATATTTATTGTAATTTTTTACGATTTTATTACATAGAGAAAACTGCAAATAAAGGTCCAGGTCCAGTGACGTCACACTGCCCTAATACATATATTTCTATCTGTGTATGCACATTCCAATGCTTAAGGTGTGTATACTTTGAGTTTCAACACAGACTCACTGTTCCAATGTACATGTTTCACCAAAATATGGGAGATGGTAACTCATAAGTGTCAAATCAATTTGAATCTTGCGTTTAATTTCCCAGATTTTGGTGAAACATGCACATTGGAACAGTGAGTCTATGTTGAAACTCAAAGTATACACACCGTAAGCTTGAATCAAGCATTGGAAATTGCATACAAAGCTTGAAATATATGTATTAAGGCAGTGTGACGTCACTGGACCTAAGTATGATTGCAATTGACCACCATAGAATACCATGCTTTATTTGCAGTTTTCTCGGTGTAATAACATCGTAAAAAAAATATATATATATATTTTCCCACACGGTTTGCAATGGTCTTTCATTTGATGGAAACTTTACTTGAGGGTTTCCTCTTGGATATCACTCCAATTTATTACCTGTATATGGTAGGATTCTGCTGGTGGACTGTTAGTCCCCGAGGTCCGCCCTCTGTACATGTCACTCGACAAATATATGTAGATTTATTTTTTCGGTTGGAAATTTAAGCCGTACGACGTCGGATTTTACAGTTTAGTTTTTCTTGGTATCTTGCAATTACCATGTTACCCCATGTTAAGGCGTTTACTCCATCAGAGGTCCATGATGCTCATCCATAAACATCAGATGAATTGCTTGAGCTGATCTGTCATCACAGCTCCCGAGCTAGCGTGTCTAATTCCGCTTGAGCCGGTGCTAGGGGCCGTATGGATACTCCACATGAACAGCTGCAATAAAAGCGCGTCTGAGATACTAAGGCTACGTCCGAGAATCCACCGTATTCCCAGGTCTGAATGTTGGGGGGCCGACGATTACTTTCCTGTAGAGTCATATGGTTGCTTTTTAGTCGTCAGACGTCGTAAATTTTTCCCACCTCTTGCATGTCACTCCAGTTTAGCACCAGATTCAAAAAGACAGTTATAGTATACAAACACATAGGCTAGTTTCCTGCAAGAGAGAAGCAGTCAACAGTTTCAATGATGCCGGCAAGACATCATGATGTTCCAAAAATATCAAATCCGTATCGCTGATCAGTAATTCATATGATATTCGTTGTAATTACAAGCGTCTAGTCCGTCATTCATAATCCAGCCGTCGTCCATTAGAGAATATCCGCGTCCATAATCCAAAGACCTATTCCATTTTCCACATAACAGTATTAGCACCAAATTCAAAAAGACACCCATAGTATACATAAACATAGGCTTGTTTCCTGCAAGAGAGAAGCGGTCAACAGTTTTCAATGATGCCGGCAAGACATCATGATGTTCCAAAAATATCAAATCCGTATCGCTGATCAGTATTCTTAATCCATAATATTCGTTATAGAGTCGTCATCTAAAAAAAAAAGATGTATCTCAGTCACGCTTTGATTGTGACTGTTCATATGAGTACCATGAGGATCTTGAAGTACATGGGTTCATACGGCCCCTAGCCCCGGGTTAAGCGGAATTAGACACAAGTTACGAAACGTAGCGCCATAGATCTTGCATGCTACGTTCGTATTTTGCTATCAGCATGCGATATGTATCGCCAAATTTGAGAAACTTTGAGTGGAGGCGCTTGGTGGAATAGCCCTGTTTTATAAGTTTCTGCAACAATGTTTTGTGACGTTGATTAAAATCATCACATTTAACACTGGATCTAGCAAATGCTACTAAGCGAGATATGTATACGCCATATGCAGGTCCCACTGGAATATTACTATCCAGAAAGGGATAGTTTACGATGTCGAAATTGTAATCATCTCTTTTGTCATAAAGTCGACGAGAGAATGCCCGCTTCATTTTTATAGAGATAGAGATCTAAATAAGATGTGCCTGTAGGGCTATCTGTAGTCTCCTTCAAATCCAGTGAAGGTGGATATATATCCTTCACTGCGTCATTTATATAGCGATTATCCACAGCGAGAAGATCGTCTATATAGCGTTTGGTGAATGAGAAGGAACGGGCTTTGAATGGATCGGTTTTTGAAAGCGCCTGCATATAGTCATATTCATAAGAGAACAGAAACAGGTCGGCCAACAGGGGTGCACAATTAGTACCCATTGGAATACCTATATGCTGCTGATATATTGTGTTGCCAAATTTCACATAGATATTTTTAATGAGAAATTCAAGCAACTCTATAAACAAAGAAACATCCCATGAATGATATCTCTTGTATGTAGTCGAGTTAAGAATGCTTTATGGCTTCCGACATTAATATATCTACGATCAGTTTTCTTGAACACAGATACTATTAATGAACTTATACGGTCAATAAGGTCCTGATGAGGGATTGTAGTATAGAGAGTCGAGAAATCCCATGTGGATACATGTCTGTACGGTATGTGACCTTTAGCATCAAGTTCTTCCGTAAGACATTTTGAGTTTTCAATATCCACATACATTCAACGCCAGAGTTCTTAGAAATAGTGGCGCAATACCTTTCCCAAAATGCTTTTACCTCCGGAAGGGCCCTCGTCAATAGGGTTGAAAGAAGCTTGGTGGTGCAGCTTCTAGAACCAGCTATGAATCTAGCTTTGTATGGTGATTTATGCATTTTGGGAGTCCAGTACATTTTTGGTATGTCGTTATGATTGGTTGGAAGACAAATACCTCTTTCCGTGAGAAACTTTTTGTGATTGTTAAATAAATCTTCCAGAGTAAATGCAGTTTGGGAGTAAGTAGACGTATTTGATGAAGATATGTCTACACTCAATTCTTTAACCAGCACCTGGTTATAGTAATATTTACATATGAATATTATATTATTCGGAGCTTTGTCTGCTGGGACTATGACGAATTTTTGCTAGAACTTCTTGCGAATTGAGGTTTCTCAGAACTTGAGAATAATGTATCTCAGTCACGCTTTGATTGTAACTATTCATGAGCACCCTGAATATCTTAAAAGTACATGGGTTCATACGGCCCCTAGCCCCGGGTTAAGCGGAATTAGACACAAGTTATCAAATGTAATGCTTTTTTTCTTGCACGCTACGCTCGTATTTTGCTATCAGCATGCGATATGTATCGCCAACTTTGAGAAACTTTGAGTGGAGGCGCTTGTTGGTATAGTCCTGTTTAATCAGTTTTTGCAACAACGTACTCGAATCGCTTGTGAAGATTTTTCGTCTCTTGAAATGGCCCTCGTGGTATACTTGCTCCTGCTCTACATATCATGAAATGGGGGCCCTCGGTGGCCGAGTGGTCTCAGGCGCTTCGCTTGTGACCGCTAGCCTCATACCGCTGAACAGGCACGGGTTCAAGCCCAGCTGGTCCATGTGTGAAAGTTTGTCATTTACTCGCGACTGGCCGTGGTTCTCTCCGGGTACTCCGGCTTCCTCCACGAACCAAACTGACGGTCACCATAAGAGCGAAATAAATCTTGAGTGTTAAGCCTTGTTAAGCCATCCCCCACCCCCCGCCCCCCATCATGAAATGGTTGGGCGCCAAAGGCTGAGTTAACCAGACACTCCACTTCAGCAAAGACGGTTGCCATCTTGTTCCAAGACAGCCCAATAACCACTTTGAAAGATTATCCTACTTATTTAATAAGACTCTACGAGAGTCCTCCCTGAAGTCCTAGCTTATGAATCGCCATTTTACTTGCTGAAGCGAGGCGAAATCTTTAATCTGGTGTGCTTTGCGTGCCCCAACGAAGGATGTCCCATTATCAGATATAATGGTACTTGGCCAACCGTGGTGAGCTGCAACCGCCGCAAGGTGTGTGGGAAAGCTTGCGCTCAGAGTCCATCAACAATTTTCAGGTGTATGGCTCGAACTGTCGCGCAAGTAAAGATTGCGCTTCAAGCATTCTGCGACTTATTTCTACCGTATTTCTGATTAAACATGACCAAATTTGTCAACTCCTGTGACAGAAAAAGGAGGTGAGTATGGGGTCATCTATTCAGGAGGTAGATCTGCCATCAAAGAGACGCGTGACGCTTGTTTTAACTATCGACACACCACACAGTCTCGAACAACGCACTTTGCCATGTTACGACCTTTGACTATCCAGAATCTTCATCGATTTTCAATCAGCGTCATTTCTGGTTCCGGTTCTACATGACCCATTTTCAGATGAATCCCTCACACAGGCCCGCAAAACAAGAGTTTTTGGGGGGTGTTCGGTGGTATTACGGTGAAGTGTCGAAATATGGGGTCTCTATATATATAACCCCATGCTTTATGATGTGGATTTATATAAAGCATGGGGTTATATATAGAGACCCAAATTTCGACACTTCACCGTAATACCACCGTCCACACCCCCCAAAACTCTTGTTTTGCGGGCCTGTGATCCCTCATAATCAGCTTCAAGATGTCATGTGATGCTGGTAGGAGAATGCGGTGAATTTGGTCGTACTTAGTCTTCCCGTTCCTTCTCATTCACCAAACGCTATATAGACGGTCTTCTCGCTGTGGATAATCGCTATATAAATGACGCAGTGAAGGATATATATCCACCTTCACTGGATTTGAAGGAAACTACAGATAGCCCTACAGGCACATCATATTTAGATCTCTATCTCTATAAAAATGAAGCGGGCATTCTCTCTCGTCGTCTTTATGACAAAGGAGATTTTTACAATTTCGACATCGTAAACTATCTCTTTCTGGACAGTAATATTCGAGTGGGACCTGCATATGGCGTATACATATCTCGCTTAGTATCATTTGCTAGATCCTGTGTTAAATGTGACGATTTTAATCAACGTCACAAAACATTGTTGCAGAAACTTATAAAACAGGGCTATTCCACCAAGCGCCTCCACTCAAAGTTTCTCAAATTTGGCGATACATATCGCATGCTGATAGCAAAATACGAACGTAGCATGCAAGATCTATGGCGTTACGTTTCGTAACTTGTGTCTAATTCCGCTTAACCCGGGGCTAGGGGCCGTATGAACCCATGTACTTCCAAGATCCTCATGGTACTCATATGAACAGTCACAATCAAAGCGTGACTGAGATACATCATTCTTTAGATGACGACTTTACAACGAATATTATGGATTAAGAATACTGATCAGCGATACGGATTTGATATTTTTGGAACATCATGATGTCTTGCCGGCATCATTGAAAACAAGCCTATGTTTATGTATACTATCATTGTCTTTTTAAATTTGGTGCTAATGCTGTTATATGGAATATGGAATAGGTCTTTGGATTATGGACGCGGATATTCTCTAATGGACGACGGCTGGATTATGAATGACGGACTAGACGCTTGTAATTTCAACCTGTGTATGCCTGGATTCTGCTGGTGGACAAGTTGTCCCCGAGGCCGGGCCCCTGCACACCCAACACTCATAATGAATACAACGGAAACAAATAAAATTAAGACAGACCCGAGGAACCTTAGTGCAGGTTTCTCGACCGAGTCTCTAATAGTTCGAAATGCATTAAGACCTTTTTCAATCCAAATGACAGATATATTTCTGACAGCAAAGCAGGGCCACGACATCAAACTTTGTAATATTGCGCTTGGTGATTGTTTAGCATCGAATTCTGCATGTAATAATTTCAAAGTGTGGACATCGTGAATGTCTCGCGTGTCCACTCTTTAATACTTCAGCTTCATTTAGTTCCGCGTTACCTGGTAACTCATATTCTGTTAACTCGTATGTTGATCTTAGTTGTTCTACTACAAACTGTATTTATTTAGTTTCCTGTAAGAAGTGTGGTCAACAGTATGTTGGCAAGATCACCCAAAGACTCCACCTTAGGGTGACCGGTCACAAAAAATCCGTTAGGAAAAAGCAATTGCTTATAGGTAAACATTTTTCTGGACCCGACCATGGCTGGGATAACTTTAGTATTCAGATCATAGACGTTGTCTATCCATCTACTAAGGATTCCCCCTTTGGATTTGAGAGAAAAATCCGAGAGCGGGAATTATTCTGGATGCTAGAACTTGGGTCAGTGTTTCCGTTTGGTTTAAATGATAATGTCAGTGGGTTCGGCAATGCTACAAACCGCCGTTCAAATATATCCAACATTACCCAACTAATTAAACCCCATCAACGGAGACAACGCAGCCATTGTTGGCGAAAGTTTAATAGTTCGATGATTCACGATCATATCACTTTAAATTACTTAGTGGGTTTAACTAACACACCCAATAGTATACATAGCTTACGTACAGTTCTGTATGCGTTACCTCTGAGAGCTTTAAATCAAATATCCAGAGATATACAACAATCTGCGTCTTCAGGAAATATAATACCACCAAAAATCAGTAAAGTATGTCAAGATATAGCGTATTTTCGGTTGTATCGTCCAGTGAACATAATCGAAACATCTCAAATCGGCTTTTCTTGAAACTCAACTACATCATTAATTTACCTCGAATCCTGAATGATCCAGAGGTACGCAACGCTGTACCAAACTATTTTAAGTTCACAGAACCTCCTTGCATTTCATATAAGTATATTAAATCTATAGCCACCAAAATATTCAATTACTCCAATGCTGTCAAGGAGTTTGACTGGAACTTATACACGTCAGGAGGCTATAGTTGTGATTGTGAATTGTCGAACTTTATCTATACACCATGCAAACATATTGTGACTGGTGACCTTGATGTGGTGAGTGATAAGGATCTGAAATTACTCCTGATGAAAGGACCTAAATATAGAGAGCCAAGAAGAATAAATCTGAAGGCCGACCAGAAGATAGTCCTGTCTGCATTGGAACAGTACGCTATTGATTGGTCTAAGCGAGAAAAAGTTGAACCTACAGTACTCGCGGATTGGCTGGGCCTCACTAAGAGCAAGGTCGTTGAAACAATCCGCCATATCGACAGAAGTACTCTTCCCCAAGCAAAACAAGTACTAAGAAACCTCCATTCGCAAGAAGTTCTAGCAAATCTCCAGAGTAAATTCGTCATAGTCCCAGCAGACAAGGCTCCGAATAATATAATATTCATATGTAAATATTACTATTACCAGGTGCTGGTTAAAGAATTGAGTGTAGACATATCTTCATCAAATATGTCTACTTACTCCCAAACTGCATTTACTCTGGAAGATTTATTTAACAATCACAAAAAGTTTCTCAGGGAAAGAGGTATTTGTCTTCCAACCAATCATAACGACATACCAAAACTCGACTGGACTCCCAAAATGCATAAATCACCATACAAAGCTAGATTCATAGCTGGTTCTAGAAGCTGCACCACCAAGCTTCTTTCAACCCTATTGACGAGGGCCCTTCCGGAGGTATAAGCATTTTGGGAAAGGTATTGCGCCACTATTTCTAAGAACTCTGGCGTTGAATGTATGTGGATATTGAAAAACTCAAAATGTCTTACGGAAGAACTTGATGCTAAAGGTCACATACCGTACAGACATGAATCCACATGGGATTTCTCGACTCTCTATACTACAATCCCTCATCGGGACCTTATTGACCGTATAAGTTCATTAATAGTATCTGTGTCCAAGAAAACTGATCGTAGATATATTAATGTCGGAAGCCATAAAGCATTCTTTAGCTGGACTACATACAAGAGATATCATTCATGGGATGTTTCTTTGTTTATAGAGCCCAATATATCAGCAGCATATAGGTATTCCAATGGGTACTAATTGTGCAGGAAACAAGCCTATGTTTATGTATACTATGATTGTCTTTTTAAATTTGGTGCTAATACTGTTATATGGAATATGGAATAGGTCTTTGGATTATGGACGCGGATATTCTCTAATGGACGACGGCTGGATTATGAATGACGGACTAGACGCTTGTAATTCCTCCTACACTGCTCACTCTATCTTCGAGAAATGGTGACAAGTCTTGTCATCTCTCCTTTCAGTCATTGGGCTTTCGCTGAGCAACGGTAATCCGACATCGTTCAGCATGATCTACTTCTTCGGGTTGCAACGCATCCGTCAAACGCTTCTGTGATGAACTTCGAGTTATTCCTCGAATACCGGAATTGTGACGAAATCTTAGAACATATGATGGTCAGTCGTTGCCAGCTACAGTACCCACCAGCGTTGATGATTGACTTCAAAGGACTGATAGCGCAAACAGATTTTGTCTTCTGTTCACTGCCTTCCACCGGGGTAACAACTACTTTCACATGACAATTATCTTCGGGTTGGCGGACTGGACCATGTTTCCATTCATTTCATACACCGATAAACCTCTGCGCTGGTCATCTGCGGGGTTTGGCCCTGTTGGTACGAATTTCCAATTGTCAGGTCCCCATGCCGATTGAATATCTGACACCCGATCTCCCACAAATGCCTCGTGTGAGATCGATTCCGACTGAATTCAGTACGACTTGAGAATCGGTCCAAAGCGTTACCTTTGCTGGTTCCTCCTTGAATTCCTTTACCAGAAATAACATATCTCTTGACGTCCCAGACTAACCCTAAAGCTTTCGTGGAACCCTTCTGTCGGCCGGTTTGAGAATTCAGTGTATGTACCTAACTCTTCTGTATAGGGAAGCTCTCAGTTCTCAAAATATTATCCAGTTAATCCATTTTGCACACAGCTTCATTCTGGGTAGCACATGAGTGGCTTAAATCGTCAACGTACCGAGTATCGTAGCTGCCTGTGGAAACTTAGACTTGGCCTGTTCCGCGATTTGCGGCATTTCAAAGCTTGCCATATCTGTCGAGGGTTTGTCGCCAAATGTAATTCCACATGAATCTGTTAACATATGTGTCGGACTCCGGTAAGCATATTTGTAGGTACATCTTGGAGATGTATGCGATAAAGGCACCGTCTTCTTCTTGAAACCGTGTCAGTACGCCGAGCAGGTTACCTTGTACAACAGTGAGTTCAGAAAAACACCTTTGTTCACACAGGCAGGATCAAACACCACCCGCAATGGCATGCTCTGTTTATCTGTTCGGTAGACTCCATGATGCTGAAGACAATAAGCTGGCTTCTTGTCAGCTTCCTCCTCTGTAAGTTAAGTAGCCCAGCCGTTTTTCAAACACTCACCTATGACGTCATCTTAAAGCTGAGCTTTATTCTCATGCTTTGTCAGGCCCCGCTCCAGGGATACAAGTCTTTTTTTCTACCAAGGAATTGTTATCCCGGAGTAAAGCTGGATATTGTTTTCTCTGGAAGTGCTATTGTATAGCGATTTTCATTCGTCTCAGAAGACGCCCCAAACAGTTTCCAGGCTCTTCTCTCATCAACAAAGATTGACTTCATAGCACAAGTACAATTGGCGTAGAACTTCTCCAGGTCTATGTTTTGAACAAAGCCGATGGAGCACACTGACGAGTCTCGTTTCGTCGTATTTGATCCTATGACATACCATCCTAAGGGAGTGCGTTCGCTACCGGTTTAAACGGAAGGCCCTGCCTGGCCTCTTCTTCCCCGTGCAGACGGGAATATTGTACACCAAGGATCAAATCCACGGATGCGTTCCTGTTCTCCAGTATTGCCCATCTCTCAAGCTTCTGTAAACTTACCGAGCAGAACCTTCTAATTGTCTCGAGATCGGCACAGCAGTGACGAGGTACAGCTTTTCTTCAGAAATTTGGCTGAGACAGAGAATCTTGACTGATGCCGAGATATTTCAATAATGGCCTCTGAAAAGTGAATCGCCGAGGCACAAATTCAGAGCAAATCATTAAATTTCAGGCTGGTCTTACATGCCGGCATGGACGTATCTCTTAGACAGTTTCGATCGCAGCACCGCGCACATGGAAGTAACTCAACCACTCAATGTTTCCTCGAGTCAGTTGCTTCCCAGAGTCAAACTTCTTACGACCACCTGAGACCAAGTTAGATTTCCTAGCCATTATGAAAAAGCAAACAAAAATAGACACCAGTAGGTACTAGTAGTATATAAAGAGCAAATTCCCGCCGATTTATGCAAATTTGAGGCGGAACTGGGGCGGCTCTCGTCCAATCAGAAGCGAGTATTTCAAATCCGTCACAGAGCTCTCGTCCAATCAGAAGCGAGTATTTCAAATTGACCAAAAAGCTACCTCCAGTACAGGAGAGTTCCAATTTTTCCAGGTCAAAAATAG
>JAVTVY010003129.1:0-33386 GCA_036873755.1 Hanleya hanleyi | reverse complement strand
TAGAGAGTGATCCGATTTCAAAAGCATAGTTTAATGATCTGAATAGAAAAGGGCCGATATCATCCCAAAATGTTCGATAAAACTCGGCAGATAGACCATCTGAGCCAGGCGATTTCCCTGATTTCATATGATCTAGTGCCTCTTTACACTCTTCAATAGTTAATAAACCCTCACAAGAGATTTTTTTCCTCTTCTGAGAGTTTGACATTGTGCATCATAAAACCTTCTCTCTTTGAAGTGTCTAAGTTAGAGTTCTTTGAGAACAGGCTTGTATAGTATAGTTTTACTTCCGATAGAATATCTGCTATATCTGTGGTGTATGTCCCATCTTTTCTTTGTATTTCTGAAAAAGTTTTGAGTGTTTGATTTCTTTCTTCAAGTTGACAAAAATACGCTGAACTCTTTTCGCCGTTTTCATACCAATTGGATCTAATCATATGTCCCTCAATTTTTTTTATACCTTAGTGTCTCAAGTTCTGATTTAGCATGATCAAGTGAATCTTTAAGTCTCCCTGCTTCGTTTTGTCCATGCACGTTTCCACTAATATCTTTCTCTAGTTTTAATATATCCTGTTCTAAATTCTTTTCCGCAATTATACTCTCTTTGTGTTTCCTAACAGAAAAGCTAATAGAGACAGTTCTTATTTTTACCTTTAAGAATTCAAAAAAAGCTTGGTCGTCCAGTGTTAATGAAACAGATGAATAGTCAGAAATATTCCCGGAAGAAAAGCATTCCTGAACTGCCTCTTGAATTGTACTTTTTATCGCTTGAGCATAATCTGTGTTCGTTAATAATTGCGAGTTAAATTTCCAATACCCCTTTCCCCTTGTTATATTTTGAAAGTCGCATTTCAATGTAACAACGGTGTGGTCAGACCTGTAAGCAATTCCAATATCTGGATTTGCTTTCAGGGCTGCCATATCCTCGGACACCAAAAATTAGTCCAGTCTACTTTGTTTTATTCCAGTTGCAGACCTCTGGCGCCAAGTAAATCTTCTAGTGTCTGGATTATGATCCCTCCAAATATCTAACAGATTTAGATTATTCTTTTCTTCTAAAACTACCAGTCTCGATTTTGGATTATTCAAATTAAAGTAATTGTCAGTGTCTCTATTAGGGTCTTGGACAAGATTCCAGTCTCCACAGATTAATATGCTTACATTTTCGAACAATTTTATTTCCTTAAATAGGTTGGTATAAAAAACAGGATTATCTTTGTTTGGGCCATAAACATTTACCAATGTTAGTCTTGTGTCTTCAATAGTGATGTCTAAGATAATGTATCTCCCCTCTGTATCTGTTTTTGTTCTATGATGGTTAAATCCCACGTTGTCCTTAAAAAATATTGCCACCCCGGCCGTATTTGTCGTTCCATGGTTGTAGACAGGGCGATTCCCATATCCCCACTCTCCCTCCCACTTCTCTTCAGTTTGACAAGAGCTATGGGTTTCTTGCAGACACAAAACTGAGCAGTGTTTTTTCCTAAGCCAATGAAATACATCTTGGCGCTTATGTTGATCTGAGTGCAGGCCTCTGACATTCATCGAAAGTATTGTTACACCGTCAGCCATTATCTAATAAGGGTAAACGTGAACAAAAACAAGAATACCGGTGTATATTTCCTTTTCTACCCAACAGAAAATAATTACAATAAAAAACCCGTAGACTCTACAAAAACCTTCTTTTAGATAATATTTAGGCAGTGATATTGTTGGTGACCAGGGTTTGACTAACTCTTCATTAACTATGAAGAGTGAACAAAAGTGGAGTTCATGGTGGAGTTCATGGTCCCGTGCTTTTCTATATTGCAACAATGAAGGATGGATGCACGTATAATACCGCACCCCCTCGTCCTATATCTGGGTTAGAATATACATGTATATTTCTTCGTTCAGTAATGTACATTCGCAGATATACTACCGTCATACATAACGTATAGTAACGGATAAAATTCTTTACATAAAACGTCTAGATCCGTACTACTATTATGTATTAATAATAATGTATAAAAATGTGGACTTGGATCAAGCCTGCATATACCTAATGATCTACCCCATTTACACAGTATATTGTAGCTTGATATGCGTGCACAAGTAAGCAAACCGATAATAAAACCGAATAATGGAACAGGGATTTCGAATACAATAGCAAAAGGAAAAACTGTTGCCTTGTGACAATTAAACTTTGAAGTACAATATATATCACCCGTACAGATATACACACTCAAGATACATGTATACAAGGGGAAATGAATAAAGACACACTTCAAGGGGAAATGAATAAATACTTGTACCCACTACAAGGGGAAATGAATAAATATATACTGCTCAAGCTAGTCCCAGCAGTGACTTTATACATACAACAAGAGCCGTGAGCTCACATATTCCCGCCAAATTCTCCCCAGTCAAACGAGATAGAACAAGAAAACCACTACCAATTATTTCTTGTTTGTTTTGCCCAACGTAAAAATAAGGGAAAATAGAATCTAAACGGTGAATACGTAAATAGAATCTGACATTGACAAATGAGTCAAGGTCAGTCATCTTCAACTTAGTTCTGGTCAACCCTTCAAGACATCTCATAATAAACGGTGAAATGACCACACACACACGCACAGCAATTCTGTATCCCTCGTGATCGGGGTCCGGCGGGGGATAAAAAGTCGTTCTTTACAATTGCAAAGGACCTGGAGCAAGCCTGCCTCCTTTAAACAGCATATGGATATACCATACGTAATTGGTAGGCGAAAAAACATTCCCAGTGTAACACGAGCATAAAAACCAACATTGACCAACACCCATTAGAGCCAATAAGCGTTAAATGAAGGACTGGACATTAGTAGACCTGCTGTGAAAATGGGTTTGTCTGGGCACGCAAAAAAAAAATTGCTATCGAAAAGTAAATGTGGAAGAAAATGATTTGCTTTCTGACAATCGCGAGTCGACGTAATCCATTTAAAAATATTTATCCGTACCAAAAATATATACATTCACAGATATATAAAAGTCATTTGCAACAGGTAATGTATGCCATAGTAGAATATTCTACAGACGCAATCATCTGAAACAGGTAATGTATGGCATAGTAGAATCCACTACAGAGGCAATCATTTGAAACAGGTAATGTATGGCATAGTAGAATCTACTACAGAAGCAATCCTCTGAAATAGCAGAATCTATTATACAAGAAAACAAGCATATCTATATGTACAACCATTGAGTTTGCTCAATTGTATACTGTAAACGTATCAAGTATTCATCATGCTCATAGCTACATGATAGCATGTACATGCTGAAGGAGACTATAGTATGGGACCTCAGATCATGTTATGCTGGATAATAATATTTTAGATATGTGTTTTCTTCGACAAAGTAATGTATGCTTCCACTCAATATCTTTCATAGTGTGAGAAAAACAATATATATATTATTCCGTAGGGAAAATTCACCCACCAGTGTAAACAGTAGACATTCAGGAGTTACTAACCACGACATGACCGGATGGGCAAGTGTGGCTATATCCATGTACAGCCAACATGAGCCACGAATATTTACTACCATTCCTCTGTAAACAATATTATTTTGTTTAAATATCTTTAAATTATGATTGGCATAATAGTTAGTATAATTATGTTACATTGTCGTCAGTTAGATATGTAGTTTCTATTAATGTGTTCAGTAGTTTGACTGTCTAGTAGTCGTGTAGGTAATCAATGCCTTGTCGACGTTCTCCGGTACGGTGCATGTTGGGGCCTCCTCTGCCTCTGTAGTTCGCACTTGCGCCTCTGCCACGCCTTGTGGAGGAACTGCCATTTCGTTGGTCGCTTGTATTTATCAATCTCTGCAAGTCAGATTCACACTGAATTCGATGAATTTTGTCATCTCTCGTCTTTGCCAAGATTTTCCCGTTCGTGGACCAGGCCGACTCCACATTTGAGAGTGAGGATGCTTTCATCAACAGAGCCTGGTTCTTCCTCGTTAGGTCCTCTCTGATAACAAACTTCGTACCTTTCAGCTGTCTTCTTTTGACGATTGATTGAATTTTGTGTTTTCTTCTTACGAACTTCACAATTATTGGTCCGGTTTTGTCTGTGACATTTCCTACTCTGTGCGCCATGTCAATATCTCCATCAACAAGATCCATTTCTAATTTGTCATTTAACAGGTCTTTGACTTTGTTCGCACAGTCTACCCAAGTCTCGCCTCTCTCGTCGCCATCTATGCCCCACACTCGAATGTTAGCTCTTCTGGTATATTGCTCCAGCTCATTTGTTTCATTTTCCGTTCTACTCACTACTTCCGTCACATGTTGAAACTTTTTCTCTATAGCTTCCATTCTAGTTTTTAACATGTCATTCTCCGCTTTTAGATCGAAAATCTCCCCCTCGAGCTCCTCTATTCGTTCTGACATTTTAACAATAATTTCAGATTTAGCTGTATCTAATGATTCTGCCATCTGTGTCTTGGATATTGCATTCATTTTGCTTAGTTCTGCTTTGGTCACCATATTTGCTTTCAACTCTGCGAGCGTAGCGGTGATATTTTGCATGGCCAGTTGCATGTCAAAGTTTTTATCAATGTTGGCGGCCTGCTCGGGAACCTCGAATGTGGTATTGTTGTCATTCATTTTTTCTGAAACTTTTTTCTGAAAGAGAGCTGAAACTTACCACACTATATCATTGGGTCAAGCTCTGCAAGAAAATGTAAAAAAAATCCAAGATGGCCGCCATGATAACGTCATTGTAACGTCATTTTCAAAAAGAGTTTTTTTGGATCATTTTTGGGTCAGAATTTTCGAATTCTTGCTTTTTTCTTCGCAAAAACTGCATGATAAATTAGTAAATATTAATCTGATATGGAATAAAATAGATTTTACCCACGTTTCCATACAGAAAAGCACAAATTTTGAAGAAATATGACGAAAACATCACTTTTCTGATACCCCACATGGCCGCCATTTTGAATTTACCCATGATTCTCTGATCGGGGGGTCATGCAAACAGGCTCAAAATGACCCCAATATGATAATCTAAAAAGTCACGAACTTTCAGCTCTCAAAACCAACAGGGGCGGGGGAGGGCTCCCCCCAGGTAGGGTTAATGAATGTGACACACATTTTAGGGGGTAGAGCATGAGGTTCTGTACACTACCATCGTATGTATTGTTCATGTGTACATAATATGGTTTGACTGAAGTAGTCTTTCCAGGTCCCTTGATTAAAGGTTAAATGAAATATATCTACAAATAGCAAGTGTCAGATCCGACCTTCAATATTCAGCCGTCGTCCATAAAAGAATTTCCTCTTAAATAATAAAAATACTTATTTCGTATGGCAGTTATCACCAATTCCGAATGTGTATGAAATAAAAAATAAAAACACAAGATGGTTTATTGCAAGAGAGAAGTGGTCAACATTTTCAAATCCAAATCGCCGACCATTATTCTTTATCCAAATGAGTTTCCCAGTCTTTTTCTGGAGTTTGTATCTCAATCACGTTCCGATTGTGACTCTTCATTTGAAGCAATTAGCCAATAAATCCGTCATTCATTGGGCATTCGTCGTTTATTAATTTCTGAGTTTCTAAAGGTCCATAATCTTAAGACCTGTTTCATTAATGATACTAGCACCCAAATTAACCGAAAGATAAAAATTAGATTTGAGATACTTGGTTTAAACAATATTTTATTGAATCAGTGGGAGCACAATGAGCCAGAGCTCGTTAGTGTGTCTCCTAGTCGTATATACAACAATTAGTTATTCAACACATACATATATGTACATATTCATTTATGGCAGGATACTTTATATGATGAGTGATGATGTAAATATTTTAGTAGTAAAGAATAAACATACAAAAAAATATATATTTCGGTTTAAATAAGTTCTTTCCATTAATGCTGTACTGTTAAAACGTAGTATTGGACGGAGGGAGTGTCATTGGTCAGAAGTTGCATCTGGGGCGAATGACCTACATATGAAGAAGTCTTTCATTTCTATCTGATCGCGAAAATCACAAGTCAGCGTTGGAACCTGTTGGTTTCTATAACAAAAGCTCCCAGGTGCATTTGAGATACTTGAAAGATAGAAGCGGTCAACAGTTTTCAATGATGCCGACACGATCATCCAATCCGTATCACAATTCAATGTACGTCGAGAGTAGTACATTTCCATGTCGTATCCGAAAAGTGATGTCACGATATTGGTGTGATTAAAAAGTAATAGAATGTTCTAATGAACGTATTAATCTGCTATATAAGTATCTCAGTCACACTTTAATTTCGACTTTTCATATAAACACTACGGAGATGTATTTCTCAAGTCATTGCTAACTCACTGCCAACAATGTACCGACGATTCGAATTGTTAATGAATCAGTGTTGCAAGCAGGGATCACACGCTCAAGCTTTTCTAACATTACGAGACCAAACTGGGCCTGATATGCTGAGAGGTAAAACATATCTGAAAACATAGACATAGATCTACAAATGTTCCATTTGGACTTCCACGCATCGTTGTTATGTAACAATTTAAACGTATTCAGCCGAAAACTTTATGAAGTAAAATTGTTGCGCAATTTATACGCAACGATTTCCCCTTAATGGGACTCGTCTCGACGAGACATAATATTCTGATGACACAATATAACCCTAATGCACGTGGAATCGTATTTATTTCACAGAAATGCGATAATTGGTTAATTATGTTGACTTGGTGTGGGGGTCGTGAAGACCTCGATCCCGCCCAAAATGACTCAATTAACCAATTAACAATGGTAACGAGCCCCTGTGAGTAATACCAAGCGTCTGAGACGTTTACCTTTATCCGGCATCGCTTGCAGATTTGGGCGACACCTGCTGACGAATAATCGTACAGGAGTTACTGGCAACCCCACACTTGACCCTCAGTCATTCCACTTTTGATGACTGTATTATTCTGTTGACTGCATGTTACGTAACCACGGAGACCTAGCTGGCGATGTCGGCAATGCATTTTTTCGTTGCCGGTTTTTCCACGTCGTGACCGCTAACTATCTTCAGTGCGCATAACGTAAAGGCCCTAGATCGTGTTTATATCTCAGAACCATGGACAGTGTATCTTGACATAAACGGTTCATGTCAGCACCTATCAGATACAATAGATAGGAAAACGTAATCACATTGGAAAACAACTCGGTGACTTGCCATAAACTACATTTTAAATTCGTTTTACGCGCACGTATGTTAAGTTCTCAGACAAGCGACCAGAGAAGACATAAGCAAGGACTTCATTGAGGAAATTCATATGCTGGTATGTGCAAGTTAAATTTTAATGCTATTTTCAGTTTTCATGTCTTTTAGGATATATAAATGGTATATTGCTTTATTTAATTTGAGCTGATCGCTTATCTGAATCTTCTATGGATATCTGGCAAAATATTCTTACACGACGCCGTTTCTCAAAATCCAAGACCGTTGACATTTGGTTCTCTAAACAAACAATTCTAAATTATTATGATGTCACAATGCAGCAAATTGATTTGTACTTCTCTTGTCAAAGATTCGTTTTGAGATGACAAATTTATTAGCTTTCCACGAAATAACACACCGATATTAATGCCGGTATGTTACCCGAATACTGAATGGAATTAGTTGGATGACCTCAACATTATTATCCGCCTAACCCACTTTCATATCTTCTATAGTATGGCTGATCGAGTTAGATAATTTATCCTCTGGTGCTCATTGACCCAGGGACATTGGAATGAACACTGGTCGACTTGAGGATGTCGGAACTGACGAATTGATACTGCACATAGAACTACGATAATTAATCATTCTCGCTTACCGATGCCAAATTTCTGTGCTAGTGCAAGACTCAACCTGGACGGGATAGCCGTGGCTTCTGCGACGATGATAGTTAATGCCCTTCTCTCTGACCGTTGTCTCTCAAGGGTACTGTTGGTCAGAATTAATTGCGGACAAACAAAGGATCTTCTAAACTCGATGGCCATTGTTATCCACGGGTAATTGGAGTGTCACCGGTCCTCTGCCTTGATGGATATGTATTAAATCAATACCACAACCCCATGTCCCCGGTATAATTATTTGATGTCATCTCCATGGCGATCTGCGACCATTTTTCTTCGATTTGTTTAAATTTCTAAGTGTTAATGTCTTTATGCTGGGGTCTTTAGGGCAATCTAACACATGGGCAATGTGCAAGACGACAGATAGAATTTGCTACAACCATCAACTCGAAAAAATAGAGCTCTCGAGTCGAACAGAAGTGCTCTCTTCCATGATTTGGTACCATTGCATTCACGGGACGACGTAATAAAGTGGAAGGGTTTTGCTTTTCTCCAGGTTTTCGCAAACAAGGAGTCGGACGCTTGGATGTGGGATACGGAGTCGTCCATAAGCCGTTTCCGATTTCATTACCAAAATTAGTGTAACGTTTCATTCCATACTACGATGCAATAATTCTGTGAAGGTCCAAGGACACATTGCTGAGTTGAAATAACAGCGAAAGGACACCGACCTCCACGTAGAAATTCAACAATGCCTGAAAGAATATCGCACTGAGTTGGAATAACGTTAAAGAACGACACAGCCTTATATTGACCAGCACGGACAGCGCATCAAGTTGGTTGAACAGCCCGAAGTCATGAAGAGCGCCATGCCAACTGGCGTTTACCTGAAGCGCGACAACGGTGTCAGCTTGGAATAAAATTGTCAACCACAACAGACAGCATCAACTTAGAATAACAGCGGCAACCTGGCAGGAAATACAGTGCTAACCGGGAGAAAACGGGAATACGCCAGCTTGTAGTAGTAGCGCCAACGTATAATTGGGCATGGTGCCAACTTGAAGACAGCACCAATTCCAGCAGACACAGTGTAACTAAATACTAAATACAATGGATACGATTACCAATTCCACAAATTTCACCAGGCCGTCCCCCGATGTGTGTGTACCGGGTACTCCTGTGGGACGAGTGAAAATAGACCCGAGAATTGTTGAGAATATCACCTCAGACATTCCTACTCATACGTTCCCAGATTGGGAAGTAGCTTTGAAGTTCACGTTTTACTCCATTTCTTTCTTGGTGGCAGTTTGTGGTAACGCTTTAGTCATCCTGACTGTATTACTGAACAAACCCATGAGGACAGCTGTTAACAGCCTCATCCTGAATTTAGCCATCTCTGACTTGTTAGTGGGCTTATTCTGCATGTGGGTCCACGTGGGCAGACATATCGTATCTGAGTGGCCTTTCGGACCAGTTGTCTGCAAAACTATACAGTTTATAGAAGGTAAATAGCCAGATCTTTTTGACATTTTCAGTTATTTTTTTACAGTTGAAAAAAGATGCAGTTTTGAAGATTCATCCATATAAGAAATCAATAGAAATGAAGCGAACACCATGCCAAAAAAAAAAAGTAGCCAAAAAACTCCGTTGGTACCTGGTGTATTTATGGATGATCCAGGGACATAGCCAGGATGGCTGATCCAGGGACATAGCCAGGATTTTCCGAAGCGGAGCCCATGCAGAATTATAGAGCTCATTTAACGCGATCATTGAATGAAATAGGCTGGATCGAAAATAAAATATCGTATCGACAACCGTTTAACCCCCCCCCCCCCCCCCGCCTCTCGCTCATCGGGTCACTCGAAGTGATACTTGCGCTATTTCTGAAGCAAGCCATTGAATAGAACTATGATACAATTGTCTAGTTCGTCATTCAATCTTCAGTCGTCGTCCGCGTCCATAATCCAAATACCTCATTTATATAATCACAGTAAAAAAAGAAAAAAAAGAAAAAAGAAAACAACAATCATAGTACACATAAACATAGGTTAGTTTCCTGAATAGAGAATCGATCAACAACTTTCAGTGATGCCCTCAAGACATCATTATATGTTCCAAAAATATCAAATGGGTATCGCTGATCAGTATTCTTAATCCATTTGATTTTCATATAGATAATGATGTAGCTTAGTCACGCTTTGAATGTGACTGTTCATATGAACACCATGAGTATCTTGAAGTACATGGGTTCACACGGCCCAACTAGACCTGGTTAAGCGGAATTAGACACAAGTTAAGAAACGTATCGCCAAAGATCTTGCATGCCACGCGAAATGTATCGCCAAATTTGAGAAACTTTGAGTGGAGGCGCTTGATGGTAAAGCCCTGTTTTAAAAGTTTCTGCAATAATGTTTTGTGACTTTGACTAGTTCGTCACTTTTTACACTGGATCTAGCAAATGCTACTAGGCGAGATATATTACGCCATATGCAGATCTTACTGGAATATTTGTCTCTTTTGTCTTAAAGTCGACCAGAGAGAAACACAGCTGTATATAGAACGAACGCTTATCGATACCGCTAGTATACGTCGTCTACGAACATATATGCCGGTATACAAAATCATATATATTTTACAATAATCAGATTGCTTACATATCGCGCATCTTTATTTCACCCTGTTATTCGCTTCTTTCTCATGTGTCGATCACGTGACCCACTGGGTGGGTCGTGTGGCGTCACAAGATTTGAATGGAGCAAGCTAGCGGTTCATTGATATCATCTGTTCCATATGAATGAAAATTATACAAGTTGTCTCGCTTGAAAGCAAATACGTTTCTGAAATGTAAATACCAGAATCAAGCTGCAAAAGTTCCCTTTCAAAAAAAAATCTCATTAACTCATTGAATTTTATTTTTGCGACCGTCGAACCTGAACTCACCAAAACGTATCACGTGACCTGTACTTGTCTCAAATCTCTTAATGCGACATAAAAATAGTACCGAGGTGACCGGGTAGTTTTGATTTCTCTATTTTTTCTTCGTTATTTCTATTAAATTGAGGGGACAACAACCATAATCATAGTTAACAATGTTGCTCCTATATCTTTATCTCAGTTAGGGTAAGGCATTTATTTTACGAGATGTATTTTAAAGATATATTTCCCACTCACTCATGCATGATGCAAATGCGAAATTGTATCATTCGGCCCTAATATGTTCATAGAAAAACTTCAATAACCTTTTTATATGTGTGTTTCAGTAATGGTAGTCACATCTAGTACGCTGACTCTGACCGTGATATCAGCAGACCGTTTTGTCGCCATAGTGTTGCCCTTGCGCGGTCGGCTGTCAGTGGCGAATATTGGGTTTATAGTGGGTCTGACGTGGCTTCTTTCCATCGGAGTTGCCTTGCCTCAACTGATCGTCATGGAGCAAAAAGAGCTCTACTGGAAGAACCGCCACGAGATTTGGTGTGAAGAAAGCTGGCCTAAAGTTTACGTCAACGAACAATGTGAAACATCGCAACCTGGCCGGAAAATTTATTATACGATCTATGTGTTGGTGGTCTATTTCTTGTCTGTGGCCATCATGTTGGTGGCGTACACCCTTATACTGATCACCATCATGACGCGGAAACAACCCGGTGCTGTCACCACGTCGTCTATTGCCGCCCAAGACAAAGCCAAAAGAAAGGTACCGTATATCTAATGTTGTATTTTGACATTATGCTATGCTTGAGATAACATCAATTATGTACATTACAGCTTTGTTTATGCTACCCTAGTTCTTCTAATTTTTCGAACAGCATTTTTAGATTTAGAAGCAGAAAAAATCCATCTTTATTTTAACTGAGGCTGAACACTATGACATGGATATGTTATTTATCCCAAGAACTGAAAAGATAGCTACCGTATTTCTTCTAATTATTCAGACAGCAAAAGTTAACTTCAGGCATCTGCAGAGAGAAATTCTGCAAATTTCACTACCTGTCTTCTCAGTTCTTGAGATAAATAACATATCCATAGCCTCAGTTGACATAAAGATGGTCTTTTTCTGCTTTTAAATCTAAAAATCCTGTTCGAAAAATTAGAAGAAATAGGGTAGTGAAATTTGTAGAATGTGTTCAGAATTTCTCTCCACAGATGCTCGAAGTTAAGATTTGCCGTCTGGATAATTAGAAGAAATATTGTATGCTTCTGCTGAAATGAAGAATTAACAAACTATTAAGTCTAATTATAAGATATATAGGTGAAAAAAATCTATTCACATGAAAATATCAACATTATTACTAGAATGAAATTGTCTATATCAACGTTATGAACGCAAGTCAATTCGCTGACAATATTGCACTGTATCTCAAAATACTCGTCAAAACTGCCACACAACTATTGTCCTTTTACTCATTTCCGTGATCAGCAACGTGAGAATCTGTTCAAAACATGATGTAGGGAGGGGCCCGGGGGAGCTGCATTCCCTGCATTGTCTAGATATCTCTACTTAATTCCAGGTATCTCGGATGTTAATGGCCGTGGTATTAACGTTCATCGTGTGTTGGACCCCTCAGCAATCTCTGCTCCTCTGGGAGGTGTACAAAACCCCGGGAGAGGTATGCGCAAGTTTTTAACCTTCGTCTTGAGGCTAACACCCATTATACAAAAAATGCAAGTCAAATACAAAAAAAAAAAAAAAAAAAAAATTCCATGAAAATGTATCCTGGATCGTCTTTGCTATCTGTGACCGTTCGTCTGATCTCATTTCAATCGCGGTCTTATGCTGAGAATTCAATCTTAATCAATCAATATCCTATCAATGCTCCCCAATCGTATATGGCGCTGTGTAGGATCTTACTGATTTCAATTTAATTTGGTGTTCAGAGCGCCCAGGTCATGAATATTTAATAGTCTTATGACATCACGGTCGTAGTTTAACTACTTTATCTGCAGTCGGGGACGGGGATGGGGTCATCGATCGTCTGCTTTTCCCAAGGTTTCTGCCAAGGACCAATTCATATTTCTACCCCACATTATGGTGCCAAACTGGCGGGAGGGCGGCAACATTAGAAGATACCCGAACAGCGTGGCATCTGATTCGGCTGAGCCAATCAAAATGCCCGTATCATTATGTTCCCTTCAAAGCACTATGAAGACTTCTCGGGATTGGTTGACACTCGCGTTACTGCAAACCGGTTAGATCCTACAAGCGACATATACCCAAATGGGGGAGCAGATAGGAATTAATTTTAATTAGATTGGCTGATAATTGTTTCAGGATGCGGCCATCCTCCAGTATGCAGGTCTGTATACTCCGTGCACTTCGTACCAGTCCCTGCACTCAGATTATGGCAGTACAGTTATTACTCGAACAAACCGTTTAAAGTAACAGCCAATGAACGAACGGCGTTATATCGTGCTTTGCCGGGTTTCACCATCTGCACAAGTCCAGGTAAATGCTAAATCCTCGCAGAGGGTTTACCTGGACTTTTTTGGTGATTCGAATGAGTCCTTGAGTCGATGCCTCTATTATACAATCTCGTACATTTCATCCCCCGTGCTTGTTTTGAATTAGCGTGTCGGTTAGCATATTAGCCTGTGATTTTTGCTTTGACTTCCCATGTCGATTTCCGCTTGACATCAAAGCAGGTCGGCCCGCGATGAAATTGAAACCTGTCACACTGATACCTCGCAGCGGATTGGCCTAATCAACCAGCTTAGCGCGTTCACTGATTGGGTTGATTCAAGGGAAACCCCTTCATCTATTTATATCCAGAACTCGTATGGGTAACTAACCAAGCCAGCGTATCGATCCCAACAGATCGATCGATACACTGGCTCGCGAGGATGGGTTTCACAGACAAGCCGACTTTATAATGAAGATACGGTATAGAACGATAGAAATTGGCTTGATAAAATGAAGAGGAGTTCTGGCGAATCATTTCTTTCGACTGTTCGGAAATCTCCAAACGATTATCTGTTTTCTTAACCTTTGGTCGACAATCTACTTGCCTTGGAATTTGAATAGTGTACAATTTCAGATGACCTGTCATTAAATTATGCAATTTCCTGGAAACATCAATGCGAATTAAAAGCAAGTATTTTTCCCTCAGTAAGTGACGCTGGTAAACATTTCGTATTAAAAATGGTTTAGTCATTTAATTTTCCTTGATATGCTGGCTTCTGCCTCGATCGTCATTTGTTGGCGTAAAATGTCACGATATGCTTGTCGAAATGGTATCATTCTTCCAAAAAAGCAGCTTCCAGTTGTTTTAGGACAATGGTGTGAACACTCCTTGACGTAAATAAACGACGAGGCTATACTCGGATATGTGTTCTTTGAAGTTTGAATCCGGGAATTTAAGAGGCCGGGGTTTCACCTCAAAACTTGGATTTTCCTCAAAATATTTCATTCACGACCTAATAACGTCACACAGACTGCTGAAAATAGGATGCAAGTACAGGTGGCATGAACACACATCCAACTTATCCCCAGAAAATACAGCGTAAAACTCGTACGATAACAGCGTCTGTGCTACGTCATCCCTCACACGTATGTGGAATGAGCGCGTGCGACGCAGGTGGCCAGTGACTTCGCTTAACACGTGCTGCAGGCATGATGCGCTTCACCAACGTTCAACAACTTGGTTTGTCGTTGATATTTTTAACGAAATACTGATTAAAATGACGATTTAAATTATATGGGGAAAAGAATCCCATATTAACTTGATCATGGGATGAAAATTCCCACTCTAGAATGGGAAATTCCGAGTGGGAAATTTCATCCCATGATCAAGTTATATGGGATCTTCTTAATCCCACATCGTCGCCGTCGATGTCTTATGTCGGCCCCGTACTGATATTATCTATCATGCAGATGGTTGATGATGTCATCATGTTTCATGATGTCGAGCTCAGGGTTTCTTCTCCAAAGTGTGGTAAGAAGGTTTAAGCTGGACGTTTTGTGTCAGGAAGGTGTAGAGTCAACCGTGAATACGAAAGACAGTTGCCAAAAGAGTTGGGTGCATCAAAGTGCGGAGATAAATATATTTTCATAATCTAATCTTAACTCTGAACGAAAGCTTTTAGGGAGCGTTTCAGAGACGATTGTAGGAGAAACACCATTTTTGCGTTAGGGCAGTGTCTGGGGACCAGTATATGCAATATGGAACATTACTCGCTAAAAAAACTTGAGTGAACTGTTCCACTCAAGTTCGAGTGAATGTACCTGTTCACTCAAACTTGAGTTACTTTTCACTCAACTTGAGTTACTTTTCACTCAACTTGAGTTAACTTGAGTTAAAACCACTCAAGTTCACTCAACTTGAGTGGGATGAATTTCCACTCTCATGCTTGAGTGAATTGAGTGCATTTAGCTCAAGTTGAGTGAAAATCTCACTCAAGTATTGAGTGGGATGAATTTCCACTTTTACCTGAGTGAAATTTCACTCAACTTTTTTTGAAGAGTACAGCACAAGTACGTCAGAGTAGCATGCTGGTGGATTTCTTTCAAATCAATTATGTTCAAACCATAATCTCTCATCCAAGGTCCTTAGATTTCAAGGCCTTAGGACACTTGTGGGAGGCAATGGATCGCGTATTTGCGGCAAGTGGGGTTTCCACGATACATTTGAAGCAGTTGGATGCTACGCTCCTGAAGGAATTTGACAAAGCCCGATTAGTTCGCAACAAAAAGGTGTGACAAAGCATACTATGGCGTTTCACGCCAATTTTTAATTCGAAAATATTCCTGTCAATAGTTTGTTTTAAAGAAATCGCTTTTCATTCGCATTAACTTTTCCAGGAATTTGCATATATTAATGACAGGACATTTGCACTGGTTTACTGTCTGAATTTCAATGCAGGTAGATTGTCGCTTTAATAGAGCTGAAGAAAATAGGTAATACCTCGGAGCTTCACGAACCGTCAAATGAAATAAACAATAATCAATCAGATTCGCCCGAATTCCATTGTTCTGTTAAAGTTCCGAATCTTTTCCAATTGCCCAATACTTGTCGTCAAAGCTGTATACCGTTTCAATGCTCATCGCCAGTACTCTTCTGTGAGCCCTGTTGTGGATCTGAAATGTGGTTGCATATATGAATAAAAGGGTGAACAAAGCCCCCTGAAACACAACTTTTTATTCTTCGGAAAGTGGTATAGGTATTCAACAGCTATAAATTAACTTAGATATTCTCCAGTTTTTAGCAATAGTTATCGATTTGCTTAGTAGGCCTAGTAGTTAGTTATCGATACACCAATATTTACGATGAAAATATGTCACATGGGGGCCCTCTCCAAATTTCCGCTAAAAAGGTGATTTTCTCCTACATCGTAGTCTTTCTTCAAAGGTAATTCCACTCACTATGAGCATACCAAATTTGCAAATATATCATTCATGTATGCCTATACGTGTGGCTATTGGGGGTGTCATATTTGTCTCTACATGAATACTATAATATTACTTCGAAGCTAGTTCAAAGAGAGAGAGAGAGAGAGAGAGAGAGAGAGAAAGAATTAAGGTTTAACATCGCGTTCAGCAATATTCAACTATATAGCGACGAGCTAGTTCAACGATATACAATTTCATAGATATTCTAAATGTCAAAGTTATATGGGCCCTGTTCAACTTAATTTATATTCGAGATTGTATACTATTTGCATTGTACAGTAGTATGGGTGGTGCATTATATTTGTACATGATGCGGTTGTGTAGAAGAGTGAGTTGCTTGCTTTCATGCCATTTCACCTAAAACTTGCTATCGTATATTGTTCGTTTCCAGAAAAGGATATTTGACGTTTACATTCGAAAAACTCCTTTGTGTGTGATGGTAATAAAGCCCATGTTTTCCCACTCCAAAACCTGCCATATAAGACTTTTCTTGAAGTTTACATACTGAAATATCCCCTTCGAAAAAAACTGAGATGTTCAGTTGCATAAAAATGGAGATATGATTGATCAAAATGTGCTCCCGGACTTATTTTGGTATTTTTGGGCATTTTCATGAAGGGGTTTCTCCTGTAGCAAAAATATGATACCTCAAACCAAAACCATTCGTGGTTCTTTCCAATAAACAAACTTCCGAATTTATTATGTGACAAAATTATTTTGGTTTGAGGTGTTATATTTTTGCTATAAGAGAAAATTCTCACTGTAAATGCCTCAAAAATACCAAATCAGGCAGAGGAGCACATTTTAATCAATCATATCTCCGTTTTTATACAACGGAGCATCACAATTATCTCGAGGAAAAATCTAATTTGGCAGGGTTTGGATTGAAAAAAAGAAAATAAGCTTGATTACCATCACAAACAAGGGAGTAATACCCGTATTGTCGTCACATATCCTTTCTGAGTTCCTGAACATCTCGCACATTATATTCAGTGGCCATGGGGTGCGTGTGAACATTATGAGTTCCCCGTCCAGAGTTAATCATTTTGCATATATTTCCCCTTTTTTTATTCTCTCCATTGTTCACTCAATGAATTTCACGTATCACAAGACCGACTGTTCATTACCGGTACACCACAAAAAATGAAATTGTCTCTGATTTCAGTTTTATTTTCAGACATATTGCTCGAGACACATCTGAACTGTCTGTAAACGTTTGTTTTTCAGTACCCACAGTATATAGATGGGTTGAAATATGCCGCTCTCTACATAGCCTACTCCAGCAGCGCGATCAACCCAATAATCTATGGCGGCTTGAATAAGCACTTCCGGAAAGGCTTTGTGCAGATATTCAAATGTTCTCGACTGCGCAACCGCAACCGTGTTGCACCAGGTAAGTCACAAATATAAATTTCGCGCTTTCTGACAAACTAATAATGAAAAAATCCAAAGAATTGCCAAATATACAGGAAATGAGTCTGATATAATGCAGAGCATTGCAGTATCCATTAGCGTGCAAAGAGGAACACTTCTGAACTTTTAATATAATAGAAAATAAATCATGCCGCATTCTTGCAATGAATTATATTATTGTTTTATTCTGATTAATGAGTAATGACACGAAGACATATGCTTCAAAACGTTGAATCATACGACAATTCTACGATAAAATTCTTGTGGCTTAAAGGGCAATTATCTAACGATCTGAGAAACTTGTAAGCGTTTGAAGACGATAATTCCCCATCCTCTATATTTATCGTAGTTTTGGGGAATCAAGTAGTAAAACATTGACATAATTGATAGCTCATTTGCACTAAAGATTACTTATTGTTCACTTTTGTAAAAACGATACCTGCGATTACTTATTTTTCGCTTTTGTAAAAACGATACCTGCGATTACTTATTGTTCACTTTTGTAGAAATGATACCCGAGATTTCTTATTGTTCACTTTTGTAAAAACGACACCTGCGATTACTTATTGTTCACTTTTGTAAAAACGATACCTGTGATTACTTATTGTTCACTTTTGTAAAAACGATACCTGCGATTACTTATTGTTCACTTTTGTAAAAACGATACCTGCGATTACTTACTGTTCAATTTTGTAAAAACGATACCTGCGATTATTTATTGTTCAATTTTGTAAAAACGATACCTGTGATTACTTATTGTTCACTTTTGTAGAAACGATACCTGAGCTTACTTATTGTTCATTTTTGTAGAAACGATACCTGAACTTACTTATTGTTCATTTTTGTAGAAACGATACCTGTGATTACATATTGTTCATTTTTGTAGAAACGATACCTGACCGGGTAGAATCTCATGTTGAGAGTAACCACATACCAGTTCAGGAAAACTTGAAGTTCTCTCGACGGAGTGGAGAATACATGAATACTGTCTGCTAGACCGACAATGTGATTATGGGGAAAACAGATGGCAACCTACTTTATCTCAGAGTGACACAAATACAGTTTTGGTTGTGTCGTCATCTTTAGAGAGGAGGAGATTTGATTGGGTGGTTGAGGAACGGATAACAATCAATGGGTATATCGTCCTCCACGGGGATGACGGAGTGCTCATGAAAGCGAAAAGACGAAAATCTGGTAACGATTTGCACCAACTGGTAATCTGGGTTTCGGACTGTATCTTGTAAAATCATTGTGATTTTACTTTGTGACTGTGGTTATCATGGTGCAGAATGAAGAGCTTGGTCGGCGTCGGGCCTCACAGACTTGTGTTCTGAATAAGAAATTGGATTAATATTTTCCTCTTTGATCCGTTTCTTCTATCGAACGGTCACAGTTCTTCACTTTCCATCCGATAACTTGATGGGGCTAATCATATTTGTATCTAATACCGCTCAAACTGATGCTATGGGCCGTGTGGGCATGTTATTCAAGATGTCTGCATGAACACCTACAATAAAATCGTGGCTGAGATACAAATCATAGCATCTGTCATTTCCGGCCCATGTGATATGCACGCAGAATTGGCCTGTGGGGTGATATGACTTCATATTAGTACGCCGGCATCTTTTTACAAAACCTATATATGTTGCGTGTAATTGGAAAAGCAGAACTATACCTATACAATGAGTCGTACATTTTCTTATTCAGTGATGTGGACGAGAGACCAGGAACACCGAGTGTTACCGCCCTGGTCACGGTGTCAGCGCAACTGACTTTATATGTTGTTGTGGTAAAAATATGACAAAGTCTGACAATTAACTGTCAGATGTACTTCGTGAAGAAATCTAGGAGACAGACTCGTACTCCTGCGAAACTATCGTCTCCGATATTTTAGGACTATTCTTTGTGGGACAATGTTAAATGACGCCATGATGAGTATTCCCAATTCGCCATCAAAATACCTGTTATGTTGGACAATGCAACAAATGATACCATGCGGAACAATTAGCAATTAACAACGGTTACGAGCCCCCGTGGTATCAGTGCACACTTGTTCAACCCATGTCGATTGATGGTTCGTTTGACTCGACCATGCATACATTGTAGTCAGCAGATCTAGCCAAACATTAGTCAACGGTCGACCAAAATCAATTTTAGCTTTCCGATTCGTGAGGTCTTCTAGCATGAGGCAGTGGACATGCATTTATATGTATGAAATCCTAGTTTCTTGGAAGCGATAAGTCTTCCACACATTCGTAATGATGTTCTTATTGAAAATTTCCACCAATAAAAATTTTGAAAGAAACAAGCCAGCCATACTTACAAATTGAGCATTTTTTATTCATAACATATAAAAATATAATGCGAGGTTTACAACAATAAATACAGTTGCAATTCAACTAGTGTCGTACCAATTCCAGGAAAAAGGACTGTATAAATGTATAGATCTATGTATAACAAGAGTGCGGCTAACGAAACTAGTGAGATAATGGTAATTCAGCCAAGTCGGACTCGCCAGACTCTCAAATTATGTAGTAGTCCCAGCTCTCCATATGCGTATTTTGGGTGAAAATGTGTTGAACTGGCAAAACTTGCAGAAAGGATAGCTTACGTTTACCCACGTCGAAAAACTCATTTATTTGTCGAGATAATAAACCCGATATTTTTTCCAACACCAGCACCTGCCAAATTAAATATTTCTTAGTTTACACACTGAAATATCATCATCATCGAAAGAACAGTGATGTTGGTTATGCTGCATAAAAATGGCGATATATGACTGGACTATTTTAGTATTACTTATTTTTTGGCATTTCTGTGGAGAATTTTTCTGTAACAAAAATTTGATCGATTAAAATGTAATCCCCGGCCTATTTTACTACTTTTTTTTTCTTCTTCTTTTTTTTGGCATTTCTGTGGAGGATTTTTCAAAAATCTGACACCTCAAACCAAAACCATTTCTGGTTCTTTCAAATAATCAAATTTCCTAATACATTGTGTGACAAAGGCCAGGGAGCACATTTCAATCAATCAGATGTCCATTTTTATACAAAGGAAAATCAAAATTCTATCGAGGCATATATTGCACTATGTAAACTTTACGAAAAATCTGATTTGGCATGTTTTAGATTAACCCCCACACCCCCCCCCCCCCCCCCTAAGGGTTCAATTGAACAAAATGGACAGATGGACAAGTGAATTAGAAAAGTGGGTGAAATTCTGAGCATGCCTATCTAAACCTTGAAAACCAAAAGTGATCACAAAACATGACAACCACGGGCTTGTTACCGTTGTTAATTGGACAATTAGGTTGATTACAGGGGGGTGGGGTTCAAGGGGGATAATAAATTATTCCCTACCTCAACCCCCCCCCCTTTCAATCAACCTAATTATCCAATTAACAACGGTAACGAGCTCCTGTGATGAAAGCAGAATGTTGAAATGCAGAAAGTTTAGCGAGTCTAAATGTAAGTTCGACCAAAAAAAAATGATATTACTTGATATTAAGCATGCCTGAAAAGTTTCAGAACACTGGTGTTTATTTCAAACCTATTGAAGTGTGTATGTAAACCTTCAACATCAAAAGAGAAAGTGTCTGTTGTGATCACAAAACTAGATTGAAAATGATAAAATGAATCTGTTGAAGACAGAAAATTGAATCAATTCCAATCTGATAGATTGAATCACTTTAGAGAGAATTTAACAGACTAGCTGAGTTAATATGCTTGCATTATTACAAATTCTGACAATTTATATTCGGAATTATTTACTAGTACATGAATACAAAGTTTCAGGTGTTAGATAATACTGTTCAGATTGTTTTCACTGTGGATTGAATAATACACAAGAAACTTGATGGTAGAAAAATATTAAAAACAGTTTTATTATTCCCTAACAAAAAACATGATATAGTTCTATCAAAATCTAGTAACTATATCTTAATATAACAATCCACAGGACAGCTGTGTTTAATAGAGTGATGTGATGATAGAGCCTACAGTAATCTTTTAACAAAAATCTTGAAACAACAAAGTTCAACATCAGGGATAAGGTTATAAATTGATATTTCCATTGAACAATAAACAAGCTATGGGTAATAATTAAACCCCCTGATTTTGAATGATATTGCAAACTTTTTCCATAACTGATAGATAAAGGGGCATAACTCTGCAAAATACTTTCTGACACGGCTCATTTTCGATAGGCATCTAGTGTCATTTTCAAAACAGATTTGCAGGCATTCTTCGCATTGTGTAAGAGAATAAATCAATAAATCAGTCATCCAATCAATAAATAAATGTGATAGTATACAAACATGATATAGAAATTATATGCAAATTTAACATAGGAATTAGTGGATTTTATTAGACAAGGGGCATAACTCTGCAAAATACTTTCTGACACGACTCATTTTCGATAGGCATCTAGTTCAGGTCAAGACAAACAACTGTATCACGTTAAGATGTTGTATATGGAACGGTTCTGAAATTATCACAATAACAAATCATAAATGGATTTTTATTTGTAAAAAGGGGCATAACTCTGCAAAATATTGTCCGATATGACTCATTTTCGATAGGCTTCTGATTTACGTGAAGATAAATAGATGTAACAAGTTTGGTTGCCATGCATGGAACGGTTCTGTAGATATCGCGGTAACGGACGTACAGACGTACGGACGTACGGACAGCCGTACATGATGATGACAATACCCCTAGGCCAAAGTTGGCCGAGGGGTAAAAATGGCTGTTTTCGAATTTAATTAGGGAGACAAATTATTAAAGACATTACCATACTGACTTTGGTCAGTGTATGACTTTGATTCGGGAATAATCTAATATAATGATTATCTATATTATGTATCAATGTTTTATATTTCATATATAATATTAAAAATTTAAAAAAGGTAAGTGCAATATATGTATATATATTCTATGTATGTGTAAATTGGTATTTTCTTTATTTTGGGATTATACCATCTCAGTATAGCACAGATTCTAGTGTTGAAAATTGGGAGAGTCCCATACAGGATTCGAACCAGCAACCATCAGAGTAAGGCACCTAACAGCCAGCACTATATGTCAGTGATATAAACCACTCCGCCAACGTCCATTGGCAGTGGTTTAGATCGCCGATATGTACTGCTGGCGGTTGGGTGCCTTACTCTGGTGGTCACTGGTTTGAATCCCACATCCCAATTTTCAACACTGAGAGTACACGCTTGATATAATGAAAATAGTATTATAAATCACTCTCTAAATGACAAAAAATCTCTTCATATGTAAACTGATAGACTTTTGAAATTGTTATCTGATTGTTTTTCATGGAGAGTATTTTGATTTTATGAGCATTACGTACATAATTCTTATAGCATAAACAGCAAACTTTCTTACATTATCATATATATACATACTCTTTCTTTACTACTGAAGGTCCCATGCCATGACAGTACTCCTGCTTATTGCCTTTATATAAAATACTTTCTCTAAGTTATGCAAACAGAAGTTGTTATATACAAACTACTTGGAAATGCTTCAGAACTACTACATATCAAAATGTACAAATATAATACCTGGGAAGACAACTAATCGTCAGTTTAACATTTGTCAGAAATCAAATTCAGTGTGGAGAAAATAACGTAACTGTTCTAGAAAAATGGCTATTTTGCAATAACCATGTTTTTGGGAGAATCAGAACAAAAGTTTGTCTTTGAATCAAGGTGTCAGATGTAAAGTAACGTATACAAAATTAACAATGTTTTAATGTCAATATATAGAGAAAAACACCAAATTATTCCAGGCCTAAATACTCTATAGGCCCTACTGCAAAGAGTTTTCTTCTTTGAAGTTTTCGAACTACATTCAATCATTAGACTTGAATAGACTACATAGTTGAGATAAATTTAAAAAAAAAGAAAAAAAAAGAAAAAAATTAAGAATCTATCTAATATACAAAATGTCATATTATATACATATACATAAATTTTCAATATATCTCATGCCGAAATGTATATATACAATACCCGGTGTATAAAATACTGATTATTCCACCTTTTTCGTTTTGGGTTTTCTGACATAAGCTTGGTAGTAAAAGTTTGAAAATAACATGGTCATAGTAATACCATATAAAATACTGTAAATGCAGAAATTATGGTAAGCATAACCTATCCCTGCTTGAACAAAACCAATCAGGAACTGGAATATCTGAAGCTGAGTGAGATGTTTCTTCCACTGTGGCGGGTTGTCGGGGATGAAGGCAGTGAGACCATAGTAAAAGTACAATACAACGTGAACGAACGAGTTTACAGCGAGGAAAACGGCGATGGCCGGCCAGGCATAATGATGGTATGAGAAGTCACTGAGAAGTAACATGGAAGAGTGGTGATAGACGTGTAAAAATGAGAGCTGACGCCGCTTGTGTCGAACGACCATGAATATCGTGTCGAGGAGTTCAAGGTTCTTCGTTACCCAGTACATCCAGAAGTAGTGGGACAAAGTCTCTGAAGGTTCCCTGTGGAAGACTGATGGGCTATCGTAGAGACAGCGTACAAATCCCACCAAAGTGTAGGCGCTGATTAAACTGCATGTAAAGTTATAAATGATGAGGACCTGAAAAAAAATATTGAATAATATATGTAAAAATGGGTTTTATACATGTATAGAACCAGTATCCGTATAATAAGGTTTAGTACCAAAATAATTCAATCAAAGAAACTTTTATTGCATGTTAGTTTATAAAATGGGTCCAAGGTGATAAATTGTTGCATTGAGGAAAAAATAGCCCAGTGGGCTCCAATACCCTTCGGATATCAGTCATCATATCATTTCAGAAATACATAGAATTTTGAGCCAGGTCAGCTTTCGCCAAGGCCTTAATTGATGATAAAACTTTGCGCTGAAGTTCTAGTAGAGCATGACCAAATTCTAATTGATATACTCTTCTTAGCGCATAATCAAATCAAGTACTTTGATGTTGGAAATACAGATCAAGGTCAGTCATCTTTAACAATTTTCTGGTCTATTTCTAACTTATTTGCACATGGAACATGAATTTGGAGATCTTAAACTCAACCCAAAGAATTTGACCTTCAGAAAATAGGTCAAGTTTAGTGATATTCAATAGGCTTCCGGTCCAGGCATGTGTGGTATAAATTTGGCCAATGTAGACATAATCCTTCATGAAATATTGTATTAAATAGAATCTGACCTGGATAAAATATGTCAAGGTCAGTCATCTTCAGCACACCAGATATATACATACTATTAATTCGGAAAGCCTAGCTATATTTTCTTCATGCTATATCATAATAAACAGTATATGACCTTGAAAAAATAGGTCAAGGTCAGTCAACTGGGATAGGCTTCCAGTCAATTGCCAGTTGCATATGTAATATGAATTTAGAGACCGTACCTTTAATCCTTAAAAAAATATAGCAAGTAATAGAATTTGACCTTGATAAAATAGGTCAGACAAATGGACCGACAGACGACGACGCTGATGACGACGACGATACTCTTCGGGCAAAATTTGTCAGAGGGGTAAAAACTAAACCAATGAAGATATGGGAAAGCAATGTTGAGATTATTTGACATTAATTTAAAATGCATCCCCATTGAAGTTAAATGTAACTGAATAATATTCCCTCAGTAGAAACTTCATTATCCCTTCGATCATACTGAAACAAAACAGAATGTCATACAGTAACACCACTGCAAACCATATATCAATATCAATCATTTCAATTAAAAGCGAACATTTCTTACCGGTCGAATACCTAAAGGGGAGGTAAACTTCTGCCAAAATCCTGAGAGTGGAATTAGCAGCAGGTATGCACAAAACAAGGGGAAGGACTGGAGTGTCACGGTGGTCTTGGAGAAGGTCATCAGACTGTCGATGGAGATAGCCATCCTGGAGCTGGGATGAAATGTCAAAGGTTGAAACGTTAAAACTGAGTGAGAAAAAAATTCAGTGAGAAAGCAATAGTGGCTATATCTATGAGAAAGTGTCTGTCTACATCCTGAAAGTGTCTACATTTCTGTGTGGAAGTGTATACATTCTGTGTTAAAGTGTTTAACATCTTGTGTGAAATGTCTACATCCTGTGTGAAAGTGTCTACATCCTGTGGGAACATGTCTGCATCCTGTGTGAAAGTGGCAACATCCTATGTGCAAGTGTTGAATACATCTTATGTGCAAGTGTCTCCATCCTATGTGGAAGTGTTCACATCCTTTGTGAAAGTGTCTGCATCCTGTGTGAAAGTGTCTACATCATAAAGTGAAAGTGTCTACATCATAAAGTGAAAGTGTCTACATCATGTATGAAAGTGTCTGCATCATATGTGAAAGTGTCTACATCATGTATGAAAGTGTTTACATCATGTATGAAAGTGTCTGCATCATATGTGAAAGTGTCTGAAACATGTATTGTATGAAAGTGTCTGCATCATGTATGAAAGTGTCTGCATCATATGTGAAAGTGTCTGAAACATGTATTGTATGAAAGTGTCTGCATCATGTATGAAAGTGTCTGCATCATATGTGAAAGTATCTACATCCTGTGTGGGATGTCCTTACATTTCATGCTAAATAGTCTACACCAGAGTGAAGGTGTATAAAAGTGTCTTTATCCTATGTGAAAGTGTCTACATCATGTATAAAAGTGTTGTTATCCTATGTGAAAGTGTCTGCATCTTAGTGAAAGTGTCTATCCCGTGTGAAAGTGTCTGCATCATAGGTGAAAGTGTCTACATCATGTGTGGAATGTCCTTACATTTCGTGCTAAATAGTCTACACCAGTGTGAAGGTGAATACTTGCTCTAGCACATCCTGCCTGAATGTGTCTAGATCCAGTGTGGAAGTGTATAACCTTACCCATTACAAAGTATATGCAGCCCATACAATTTGAAAGACTCGCTTCGGCAAAAATAATGTCATATTGAAATAATTCCTATTTAACACCATGTTAAATGTTGCTGAGGGGGAACTGATTATGCCACAGCATTTACTTCGGCAACTGCTGATTGCCGTGGTGAATTGTGAGGGCTGCTGTAGGCCCAATATTGTTTGCCTGCAATGCATGTGAATCCAGTGTGCGACATCCAGTGTAAATTCTGTGTGAAATATTCACATATCCCTCGTGAGTCTTTCTGTCTCAAATACAACCATGTCAAGGCTTGGAATAGCTTCAATCTGTAACTGACATGCCATGAAATTTAATACCTGAAAATTACAGTCATATACTGACTGGCATGATCATGATGCATACTATTATGACTATCATCATTTGCGTACACTTCGCCATCCATAAGACGGCTCGCGAATCGTGTGTCGCCATTATTGCGTAGCGATATCCAATACTTTACCGTATACTGTTCAGTCTTCATCCGTCGGAGAACAGACTCGAGAAATCTGATAAATTACAGGCTTTTCATACTACTTCTGAAACATATATGTCTGAGCTTACAAAAGATACAGATATGAATAACTTCCGTATCATCCAAGAGGTGTTGTTACTTGTAGATCTATAATTTTGAGCACGGCCAGTAGGACAGCACATGACTCGGTAGATTTTAGCTGATTGGCTGACGACATCACATGGTGTTTATTTTGGGGAATTCCTTCATACAGTTGCTGAAAATAGGCTGAAAATGGATACACACGATCCCAGGGTCAGTCTTACCATGTATAGATGACTCAGATGATTACAGAAAGGGCTATCATAAGAAACTATTAAGTATAGGTTATTCAGCCAGTTTGTCCATTGTAAGTCCTCGACAGGCAGCAGAATTTTCTAATCCAGACTGTCTGGGATGTAAATTATAGTGATAAACTCATCCATTATGTATACTTCCACAAGGTTCAGACATGGATGACTGGGTGCTGTTCTGCAAAGTCCACTGGCCATACAATGGCTTCAGTGGCTCCCATACAAACACAACCCACTCCCTGAAAAATTATAAGAGCCTCAGCCTCAGATCATATTCACATACAGTTAATAGGGGAGTTCCGAACCACTTTTTACATCTATACTCACTGCGGGCGCATGTTTTGTTAAGTGATTCTTGTTCTTATTTTCTTAGAAAATCTGTCATCGATAATTGCATGTAAACAATTCTCTAATCGAGCTTGTGAATCAATGAGAACATCAAGTCCGTCTCAGTGCACCAGCGTAGGCAGTTGCGAATCACTTTGGTGAGAAGCGGATCACGCTATCTAGCGGATGTTACAGCCACTGAGAATAAACTGTTTTTAGCAGCCTGAGTGATCATCTATCACCAATATCCGAACAGGTGAAAAGTGATGTATAACATGCCTGGACTTTGTTGGATTGCCATTACTGAGGCAGAAATTCTTCCTAGACAATGCCGGCCTGATTTGTCTGACCATGCCATATACATGATATATGACAATTATCCTCACTAATTAAATTAATTCTCTCAGGATTTCGGTAGTTCGTTATTTGTACATGGACGAGACCATTCATTTAAGATTGAGCCTAACAGACCTGGTTCAATAGAAACCTGTCTAAAATGTTTCCCCATGGGACCTGACAGTGATATGAATTTTTCCCTTATACTACATGGAATTCAGATTCAAATTTAAAAAGTTACACCCACGTTTTCATCATGTTTCTGACAGCAGAATAAATTCTACTCGCATCTTCAAGATTACAATACATAAACTCTCTAAATGGACATCGAACATCCATTTATAGCATCTGACTATTTGGACGAAAGAAACAGAGGAAAGGACACATAGATATAAGTTCTCAATTTTAGTAATGAACACAAATGATGAAAATTTTGAAATCTTTGGTGTGTGTGGGGGGAAGGGGGAGGGTGAAGACCATCCCGTTCTGTGACTTAAAATTATTCTAAAGCAATAACTTTGCCCTCCGACATTTATCAGTGCAAAGTCTTCAATGTCACAATTTTCGAATACGTAATCACATGGAATAAACGGTGCGCATTTCATTGATCCAGAATTGACATCTCTACTGCGGCATTATGTTACAATGCTGACCAGTGAGTTAAGGGTTATCGCAAATCATTAGATATTTTGTTTGACCATTAATATGATTCTATCTCTGCAATAAATGCTGAAATTACCACTTAAACGCACCTTATTTCTCGTAGATTTAACACTGAAGAAATGACATGCATTGTTCGATCCAGCATGCGTAGTACCGGAGGCATTATGATGCCAAACTGACCTAGAAACAAACATGAACGCGGGTTGGTTGTTTAACATTTATTTTTGAGTTCACAGAAACAGACATTCCAAAAAAAAAAAGCTAGAAAAGATTTATTGCAAGAAATATAAGGCGATCATTAGCTTTGAAAAAGTTGGAAGTATCTCCAACGAAACATCAGCTCCACAGCAATAAAGAAGTTGTTATCCATAGAATAGCATTGTGTTATATACGCCAACTTCTAAATGCCTATCAAAGAAATCATCAGGAAAGTGATCTGTAACTCATCGTGAAAATTACTGTATATGCAACTCACTTTTCTATTTTACCTGTGTGACATTACTTTTGGCGCGCAATAGGCCAATTCAAGACAACATCATCATCATCATCAACTCAGTGTATGTAGCACCACTGAGTTGCAAAAGAATGAAATCCTGTATCGTTTTTACTTCATGCTCAAACATGACAAAAATCAACAACTGCATGACATAAACGGAGGTTTAAAATGTCAAATATATTTCTCTCCCCGTACACAAAGTATTTGACTCATTCCTGCGCCACTAAACGTAAATAGTGCCAATTCATGTCACTACCTTCTGATCACGCTCAACTTGGCAAAAATGGCTGAAGTAAAAGAAAGGGTATAATTCGCATGCGCTGTTTCAAAACAACATATCCAATAGTGTGGGTGGGCCGAAAAGCACATGTTCATCATCCATGTGCTCCATATCTTGTAACCATGAAGATGATGGGGTTTTTTTACGTCATATCGTAAAGTGTGGATGTTATTTACGTTTTGTAGTGATGCATGTGCATTGGACCTTTTCTTGTAATTCAGCCTGACTGCATTTTCGTTATGTGTGTAAGCAGGGGTTGATGTAGCCTAGATTTAGATATATTTAGCAGACTATGCTGTATGCCACATGTATATGCCAACGCTAACAGCACCAATGTCCTTTCAATCCATTTTTAAACCATAATGTTAATAAAATTAGTAATTGTAAAAAAGAATGTATAATGAGATATAAATCAAGCATTATGTTGATGGGCTGCAAATCCGTATGGGAGGTGGCCCTTCAATTTCAATCCAAAAAAAACAAAACCTTTCAGTCCTTTGAAATCCTTTGTCTGTCGGACAATAAACTTCATGAAATGCCAATAAATTGTGCGATATAAGTTTACTGTCTATAGTGCCACCCAATGATGAACAATATCACGAAACTACATCATGAAGCAAAATCCTCAGATGTGGCCTCGGGAATGTAGATACTGGACTCCAGTCATGTAAATTACAAAAACATGGTCATTTGGCTTACAAGGGATGTGAATTATAACACTGGGAAAGTTATATTCATGTTCAGCACACTCGAATTACTTTTCCCTGATTCAAAGAAGTAAATTTCCATTTTTGTGAAAAAAATCTGATTTTGAGATGCAAAAATGCGCCTCCATGATTTCGCCAACACCACCAAAATCTTGTCAGCTCTTTGCCTATCTCGCAAGATCATTATAACCAAATTTCATGGAAATCAAACATGTTGTTTAGAAGATATGATGTTACACATGTTTACCTGCATTCATGTCTATAGCGCCACCTAGAAACAATCAAATACCACGAAAAACAAGCAGGTGAAATCTAAAGCCCTAGGGAGATTGCACATAAAAGTTCAATGGAAAAAACTTATATTGGAGCTGTTCCCAAGAGTAATACTCTTCTACAGCTATCCATGTGCAGCCAACAGGGCATTCTCCCATTGTCAGTATTTGTAACCACCTAAAATGCCGGTGCTACACCCTCTGACTGCACTGTGCAGAAAAACGAGGCACGCAGGCGCATTCGGTCTGTATCTATTTCGATCGACACAGGGTGCTAGTATGTGCATACGAGAGAGATGGCAAATAAACCCAGTATATATCTTGTGAAAGAATCAACAAATTTATGTTAAATTACACAAGGACACACAGCGGCACATCTTGTTCAGCTGTGACATGTTGAGCACCCTCTGGTCTGTTTACAAGTGGATGAAGCCGACTGGCTGAGAGCCATGCGCACAAAAGCTGCTCGCCGTGATTTCAACCCCAGTGCAATCTGAGGGTATATCTGACTGGGCTAGCCATATGACGTCATTGAAAGTGTCGCAATGTGAGAAGTATCAGAATTTGAAGGCGAAAAAAACAACATCTATTGTTCTATTTCATGAGCAATTTATAGCATGATTTGGCTTGATAGGCAATGAATAAATCTCAAGTGTTAGAATATAACGTTCAAGGATACATTTGCACACACAAGGATGCATGCTGTAATCAGACAGATTAGATGACCCTCTATCGACTTCTCATTCGTGGTCATTTTTGACTGCCAAAAGAGTTCCAACTAAGGGAGGTAATCGCGGCGGTTTTCCCAAAAAAAATCCATACGTAAAATTAGCAAAATGATGCATATCCAAACATGGAAATTAAACGATTTTGGGTTTAAAAATTGCGGAATATTATAAATCTCAATTATTTGCCAAGTTATAGTAAGGTGGTGGGAGTGCAGGCTGGAAATTTGTTGAATGAATGATAGAGGGCATATTTTAATTAAGCAGAAATTGCAAATAAAATTCAATATAAAATCAAGTTTATGAAGGAATCCCATTAAACCCATATATTCACGGAGGAAATATTTCTCCGTATTTTTCAACAGTGAATTCGGAGGTACAAACATATCCGTTGTGATGCGTAATTTAGTTTGTATTGGCTATTTAAATATACATATATATATTGCCTTTCAATCGGGAATTCTCGGAGAATTTCGCCGATATTTCACTCGGGAGATTCCGAAGAAAATTGGCCAATGTTACCGAGTTTGCTAGTCACGAACAGATGGAGAACAAAGGTCGCCGAATGCAGACAAAAGAAACACGACAGGGGATCGTTTCTTTGGTCTGACAGATTTATCTCCCATCCTTCAGGCAGCTTCCTGCAGTCGGTCCCGTGTTGTACGCCATAGACGATTTGGCGAATTCGTGTCCACTTTTTTTGAACAAGTATGGACCATTTACAGCACAATTCATGATGGTAAGTCAATCTAATAAGATTTTATTACTTTATCGGGCCCATGCGAACAGTTAGAGAGGTATTTCAGGACAGATATAATGACATTTGAAAACAGCCTAGCAAGCCTAATCTGACAGTAGTAGGTATACAATCTGATGCCATGAGAATGCCAACAGGGCGATTTTGCCAAGATTTTGACCTCTTCCATGTGTTTAGCGAAAACTTAATGTTCATCAATTTCTGCACCGCCCACCCAACTGGATCTGTACACCAGTGATTAGTTTTGTGGTATGTGTTTGCTGTGTGAAACAGCATGCTCACAAATGGGATTTTGTGTCCCCTAAAGATTCACCGTAAACTTGCCAAGCAGTGGTGGCAAGTAAATTACTTGTCGAATGAATTCATTTAGCTTCGGAAAAGACTTGGACTTGATCGGAAGATGGTGACATGAGTCAGTTGGTCACATTCCCGTCTTTTTGCGGTTCAGGACTGAGTCAGATACTTTGTGAACAGTGAGAGAAGTATATTTGACATGCTTCGAACTCGTTTAATGCCTTCAGTTGTTGATTTTTCGACATGTTTTGGCATGAAAACTGGTGAAGTTATAAGCGATACTGGATTCCATGCTCATAAGGCTCTGCAAATGAAATGTGCGACTGCGGTTCGCTAAGTCTTATTCCGCAATTGCAGAGCATTTACCGGTCGATCAGGCCTGAATAGCTAAAATGTCGAAAATTGGGGTCTACCATATATCATTATGATAAACAGACAGTACTCGAAAACCTAAAAGTTCTGCCAGATCTATTAACGATATAATTAGTGCTAGAACGGTTGCGATAATTGCTTAGGATGAAACCTGAATGATGTATGCGGATAGTTACTTATTATTACCTGTTTTTAGCTCGAAAAATTAGTCGGCACACCTGTCGCCGGCTGTGTCACGCCTTCCTACCACAGCTGCAGGAGAGGTTCAAGTCAAAGGGAGACAATCTCGACGGACTTCTAATGACCCGCCATTCATGAGGCAGCCGTCGTCATCATATAATCTGATTATGACAAAGAATCAATCGGATTAAACAAGATGCTCCCATCTGACATGGGGAGTGTTTTTTGCAGACCTGGTGTTAATGCGATTGACATGAAATACTGTTATTCTATGCCAAACAGATCAGCGTTATTGTAGAAAATTAAAAATTGTAGTAAATCAGGTTTTGCTCGGTTTGGCATTAGTGGAATGAGTCGAAGATGAGATAATTGTTTTAGGAAACATAATTTAAATGGATTTTTCCTACGAAGTACGCCCTCATTTGCAAATTGTCCGGTAATGAGTCAGTCAGTCAGTTCATCCGAATCCTTTCGTCGGAAAAATAAGGAGAACCGTTGACATTAGAACCTTGATTTTTGGCATGAACGTGCGATAGGGAACTGTTACCAGCAAGTTCTGAGCTGACATACTTAGGTGGCCTATAAACCTCGAAATTGTTAGATGATTTCAGGTTATTTCTGGATAGAGGGCCCCCAAGTCATCTCTCGACCGTCTCCCGTATTTCTAGATAGAGGGCCCCCAAGTCATC
>JAVTVY010003128.1:0-35413 GCA_036873755.1 Hanleya hanleyi | reverse complement strand
TACAATCTGCTATGACACAGCAGCCATCTGTCTTTCCAAACAGCTGCTTTGCCCATTATCTTGAAATATTGACAATTTATAGACTGCAGATTATGTTTTACTCCTAGTGTCACTGATCCGCTGGCAATGGATATGAACTGTGGTTTACTTTTCTCATGCGGTCTATTTCTCTTAATTTATCATTAGTGATATTTCATGTCTTGCTCTTATCAGGTCAAATCCCAGATCGGTAGCAGAACCATGACATGATTGTGGACGAATCTCCCTTAACAGAGACAATAGCAATACGAATAGGGTAAGTACCTTCATGTAATGAAAATATCTGCACGAACTACATGTATAAAACTGAACATTTATGTAATCTTTCACCCTGCCATCATACTTGAGTGTACACAGGAATGGTTATCTGGACGTTTTTTTTACAAATTTGACAAAACTAATTTATAAATGTTTCATTGTCAACTTATATGGAGTATTTTCTCATATGTAACTTGATGTCACAGTGAGGAATATGTACCAATTAAAATACCAGAATTAATCATTTAATGTTCCATGATGCTGTCTATACTGAGATAAATTCTTTATTCTCAGGATCAGCCGTTCAGAACGTTTGACCAGTGTCTTTTGGAGCAGATGATAAAACAACAACAGCATGAGTCCCGCAAAGAAGACATATATTCAGCAAAAACGAAAGTGTAGTCAGTGCAGGCTTGAGGAGAAAGAGAAGGACAGAGAAATCAAAGGACTGAAACGAATGAACGCTGTAGCAAAGGAGCAGGAAGCATTAAAAGACCGTTCAGGAAGAAAACTGAAACGATCTGAGTCTGGGGTGATACAAAAGAAACAATCAAGAGAAACACCAGCTAGGAAGCTGAAAAGAGCTGCCAGAGAAGTTCGTGAAAAGAGGTGGCCAGAGAGACGCCAGCTAGGAAGCTGAAACTAGCTGTCAGAGAGGTTCATGAACAAGAGGCGGCTAGGGACAACAGCTAGAAAGCTGAAAATAACTGTTAGTGAGGTTCGTGAAAAAGAGGCGGCTAGGGACAAAACAGGTAAAAAACTGAAAAGAACTGATAGTGAGGTTCGTGAAAAAGAGGCGACCAGAGAGACTCCAGCTAGAAAGCTGAAAAGAGCTGCCAGAGAGGTTCATGAAAAAGAGGCTGCTAGGGACAAAACAGCTAGGAAGGTGAAAAGAAGTGAAGACATGGTTCGACAACAACAACATGAAAGAGAGACAGCTTCTAGGAGAAATAAACGAGCTCTGCCAAGCGATGCGGAAAATGAAATATTCCATTTTAAACAACAAATACGATGTAGTCCAACATTTGTATGCACATGTTGTTGTAGTTAATTTTACAGAAATACTGTGACTGAATTTCTGGAGAAGATGTTTTCAAACTGTTCGTCAGAAGGTACAGGACAAACACTGACCATGATGGCAAAGAATAAATATGCAACAATTGTAAGAATTCGCTGAAACAGTACACAATACCAATCTTATCGGCTGCATATAATATGAGGCTTGATGAAATCCCAGAACAGCTGAAGGGCCTCAATACATTGGAAGCTACATTCACGTGCAGCGTCTCCTGATAGTATGGTGTTAGTCCAGTTGAAAAGAAAACTATATATAATCATTCATTCAGACAAAACATTCGCCCCCAAAAAGTGAAAGACGCTCTGCATGTATTGAAACACGGTCTCCAAAACCCTTTGTACTCAGATGTAGTTGTAGATGCTGAATGGCAGGACAATAGTGCAGAGACAGATCCAGAGTTATGGAATGCACTGATTTCTCCAACAACAGACCCAGCAAAGGACTGTGAACAAGAGCAGGAAGATATTGAAGATGGTCAAGACGAAATAGAGGACGACAGTAGTCGTCTCAGTGGACTGCCATTCAACACGTGCCTTCAGCTAAAAGACATCAGTTCTGATGCGAACATCATTCTCAGTATAGTCCCAGGAGAAGGAAAGAAACCCAGAAGTATGGACTCTGATCTAAATTCAGAAGAACTCAGCTTTCTTCAGTTATTTCCTTCTGGAAAGAATGGGTTTTCCATGGCACGTCCCCAAAAACTAACTCTGAAGAAATACTTTCAAGCTAGAATACTCGATCATGATGGAAGATTTTCCGGACAGATTGAATATCTGTTTTATGTACAATACAGATGCAAAACGAAAGAAATCAAGGACTGTCTGTCCATTGCCTTGAGAAAGGGAAAGGATGACAATATCACAGCTGCTGACATCAAGCAAAAGGTTTCTGATATCATACATTCCGATGTTGGAATACATTTCCTGCATAAAGTCCGGGGATCTCCAGCTTTCTTCAACAATATGTTGTATGATCCTCTCGGGATGATAAGGCAGTTAGGATCATGCACATGGTTCATTGCGCTTTCAGCAGCTGACATGAAGTGGCATGATACAATCAAGATTATAGCTGCCCAACAAGGAAAGATTCTTACAGATGAAGAAGTAGACAACCTGACATTGGAACAACGCTCTGACTATCTGCGCTCAAATCCTGTAACTGTAACTGCCATTTTAATAACAGAGTACAGACATTTCTGAAGCTTATCCTTCCTAATAAGAGACCTCTTGGAGTAATCACAGATTACACATACAGAATTCCAGCACGGAGGCTCTCCACACTTCCATATGTTGACCTGGATAAAGGACTCCCCAAACGTTGAAGATAACACAAAAGAAGAGATTCAGCAGTTTAATGACAGATACATTACCCGTGAATTACCAATTGATGACGAACATTTGAAGAGTCTCCTGCTGCTTGTTCAGAAACACACACATTCAGTTGTCTGCAGGAAACATGGTCAGATGTGCAGATTTCAATTTCCTCGATTACCAGTTCGAACAACTATTGCAGACAAACCGCCAGAGGAAACACCATCAGAATCTGTCCAGGATGTTTACCGGCAAACCATAAATGCCGTTATGGACCAACTGAAGAATACAGACGCCAGTGACGAGATGTCTTTTGATGACTTTCTGGAGAAAGTTGGTATTTCAGAATCTGTGTACTTGAAGGCTCTGACATGGATGAAAACAAAACATGGCCAATCTGCCATTCTGTTAAGGAGAAATCCAAATGAGGTCAACATCAACAATTACAGTAATATATAACTATGAGGTCTTGGGAAGCAAACCTTGACGTACAGTTTGATACGGATACCTTTGCATGTGTGATGTATGTCGCGTCATATGTATCCAAGTCAGAAAAGACATTAGGTGATGTACTCAAAGCAGTGAGACAGTCTTCAGCGCATCTCGGTCAAAAGAGTTCCATGAAGAATGTGGCAAAAAAAATTCCTCACGCACAGAGAGCTCAGCGCGCAGGAAGCTGTGTATCGCTTGCTGTCCCGGCCACTAGTCCGAGGGTCAAGACAAATTGTCTTCATTCCAACAGATCTCCCCCAACATCGAACACGCCTCATCAAACCTATGAAGCTATTGGAACAACTTGAAGATGATGATACAGATGTTTTTTTGGTAATAGTGATATTCCCAAGCACCACTGGAAACTGATGGCAACTCCTCTCCTGTGAAGAACTGCCGTTCATTTCCATTCTTTCTTATTTCATTCTATTATCTGTTACATTATATATTACGAGATTTCAAGCAAAGTGCTTATTATACACATCAATATTGTTTCAGTCACCTGTTCAGTTCACCTATTACTTTCAAAATCCTAACCAGTTTTATTTTAATCTTTTACAGACCGGACTATTGGGCCGCTATCCTGCTAGACCACGCAACATGGAGAACAGGTACCTTGCAGAGTTTGCAGCAAACTACAGGTACACAACCGCAACAGTCTCTGACAAACATTCATCAGACATACGCTGTACAGAAGAACCCTGTGATGAAAATCCCAAGTACATACATCTCCAGAATGACATGGGATATATGGCAGCACGAAGCACACCTGCAATTATCCGGTCACATCAGTGGTCTCTACAAAAACAGGCAGAGCAGTTCTACCATGCACAGCTTCTTCTGTACTTCCCATGGAGAAAAGACTCCGGATCGCATGAGACATACCTATCAGAGTAGCTACATGAAAAACTAGACCTCTTTCAAGCAAACAGAAACCAGTATGAGCTACATGCTGAGGAAGTATCTGGAGCATTAGAAGACCTAGAACAGCAGGTTGATTCAGAATAACCATGGCAAGTATTGGCTCTACAAACTGAACAGGCCAGAGCTGAGGATGAGGCAGAGGGACACTCTAGTGTTGAAGTTGTCATGGGTGCATTTGAGCCAACTCACAACAGAACTGTCATGGCAGACATAGGATTCGCATCATTTGAGGTGGAGTTCACCACTGAAAAGATGACTACTTCGAAGTGGTATAAACTGATTCATTCTTTGAACAAAAGTCAGTCTCAGCTTCATCCGTTTATCATTGACTGGCGCTCTAGAATGACTATTTCCCATAGAATACCTATCCTTTCACATATTCCTCACTGGTTCAGCTGGTGTAGGAAAAAGTCATGTTGTAAGAGCCATGGTACAGACTCAACTCGCTTACTACAGTGCAACAACCAAGTAGATGAATCGCATGTGTTAGTTTGTGCGCCAACTGGAACCGCAGCATACAATGTCTCAGGATACACCGTCCATTGAGATGTCCTACTACATTACATACTAAATCCACAGATGACTACATGGCTCTGTCTGGGGAGAAATTGGCATCTCTGAAAGAAGTCATTAGGAGTGTGAAAATGATCATCATTGACAAAATTTCAGTGGTTGGAGCTGATATGCTCCTCACTGTCCATAGACGCCTGTGCGATGTAATGGCCAATGATGAACCATTTGGAGGTGTCTCCGTTTTGGCTGTTGGAGGTTTACTACAGTTGCCCCCTGTTGCCCAAAAGCCAGTGTTTTCCACACTGTCAGATGATCTAACTCTTTATGGATCCTTGTGGCAAATCGATTTCCATATAGCTGAGCTGACTGAAATACAACGCCAGAGGGATGACGCCAACTTTGCTGCTCTCCTCAACAGACTTCGCACTGGATCTCAAACAGAACAAGATATCAGCATTCTGAAAGCTTGGAAAACTGAGAAAGGTTCCCCAACGTACCCATCAAATGCTACACATGTCTTCGCTTATAACAAACAGGTCAGTGAACACAACTTGGCAACACTCAGATCCCTCCACGATCAAGTGTACATATTTCAGTCACAAGATTCCAAAAAGGATTAACAGACAGGTACTGTTGATACACCTGTATTCAAAGAGATGTCAGGTGGCTTGTCAACACAGCTGTCCCTGGCAGTGAATGCTAGAGTCAAACTGACAAAAAACCTCAATGTCCAGGATGGGTTAGTCAATTCGGATGCTAGTATTGTAACAGGTTACATACCACCCCCTTCCAGTGACGACAATGAAAACAGTTTCAAGCCTAAATATATCCTTGTGAGATTTGGTAACAGCAGAGTTGGGAAACGCACCAGATTGCAGTCAAGAGGCATTCTTCCAGCTGGTCAAGAAGAATCAACACCAATTCCAACAGTAGAATCTCAAGTTCAATTAGGCAAATTCTCAAAAGTGACAGCTAAAAGGACACCGTTTCCACTCACCCTTGCATGGACAGTCACCATTAACAAGGAGCAAGGAAAGACAGAAGACAAACTTGTCTCGTGCCAAAGTTCATTCCATGTTAGACAGTTTTATACTGTAGTGAGTCGAACAAAATACCTCAGTGGACTCTTCTTCCTTGATGAAATCTCTCCGAACAAAATCAAGGTCAACAAGAAAGCTCTTGAAGAAATTCACCGCAACAACGAATTCCCTGCATTCCTGAGACGATCACCTTGGGCAAGGATGTTCACTTCAAGCTACAATATATCAAAGTCAACTCCCTGAAACCACACTGGACATCACTACAAAAAGATAATTACGTGGCATCCACACACATGTCCTGTCTGTCCGAGACTTGGCTAAAGTCAACAGAACCACCTTCTGACCTGCCTAGCCATACTCCATTGACAACTAGTAACGCTACCGGAAGAGGTGATCTTTTCATGTTCATCCACCATGATGTTTTCAAACTGATGCAGCACACCTTAACATACATCTAGACGGAGCATCAGCTTGTAATTATCTCCCAAAAACTTGAGCCTGCTATCCGAATAAGTGTCTTGTCAGTATATCGCAATCCAAAGTTACTCTCCAGAGACTTTCTGATGGAATTTGAAGCTCTGATGGGATTGATTCCCCAAGAACTTCCTTGCCTCATCACTAAATGGCAAACACAGACAAATCTCCAACAGTTCATGCGTCAGTATGGTTTCATCCAATGCGTTCATACTCCAACACATAGGAAAGGGGGATTGTTGGACCATCTATATTTTAACAGATCCACCGAAGCACTGAGATTAGACGCCATTCCAACATACTATAGTGACCATTTACTCATAGCAGCTGCCATTCCCTGGACAAACCTTATTCACTAGCAGGTATGCCAAATTTGTAACCTTGATAATCAACTTCTCCCATATCGCTCAAGTACTCATAAATCAACGAAGTATTCCAGCTGTGTCATATAACCCTCATCCACCACCCATCCAGCTTGCTACCTTAAAAACTAACACCCTCCTACCCTTGTTGTAACATCATTCATTTTTGCAAATTGTTAGATTGTGCCAGGTTGGTGTAAGTTCCTGCTATTTCGATGCAGACAGACAATAATTTGCTCTTGTAATATCATATCTGCATCGTGTGTGCTCTCTCATCTGTGTCTTGCTTGTTCCTGTTGCTTCATATGCTGTGTCTTTTGCATCTTGTGTGGTGTCTTGTGTTTGTGTATTGGTTTTCTCATTGCTCGCACAATTGCTTTTCATTGACCAGTATATTATTGTTTTTTATACTGTATTGAAAAATTAAACAGAACTGGAGACTTGAGACTTCTGACTTGCAGGGCGGGGGGTATCTGAGTTATCCCTTAGGATAACAGTTACATCTAGTTGTAAAAAAAAATTGCAGAAGCCTGAAAGTATCAAATTTAGTATTTTGAAGGCGAACATTTCCTCTTCTAATACATCCCCAAAAAGTTGTAGATCGAATCGAAGATTTGCCTATCAAAATACGAATTTTCTCTCCCACCTCCTGTCATATGCACCAGTTTAGGGCCATTTCTTGTGTGTATTCGATGCTAGCCGAGATAAAAGGTATCTCTTCGAGAGAACTATTCCAATATCGCTCGCACACATTGCCCAGGTATTCACCGCTAAGTTCGAAAATTATCTTATGTTCTTGAGATTGTCTGAACGTGAGTAAATAGCCACTGAACCATATAAAACATGAAAAAAAAGAATAATTTATGTGAAAAAGCCGCTATTGTCTTTAGCTGGCGACTAAAGCATCGGCAGTCTGGTCTACGACTATTTTATATGTCCCGAGACTTAATAAACCATTGCTAACATATGAGCCAGTTCATATTGTGCAGGATCGGGAATACAACATGATTACCTCTTCTCGCCATTTACCATCATTTTCGATCATTTTAGCATTTAAATGAAACAGTTTTTGATGTAAATCCGCTGAATCCTGGAATAATCCAGTCAATTCAGCAGTAGATGTGTGTGAAATCATGCCTTGGTCACTTGGAACCATAAGTCAAATGGTATATTCATCTGTATTGTTTACCATTTATTACGTCAACTATACAGAGCCAGAAGAGTGGTTGCTAGAATCAGCCGGAATCCAGGCCTGGATGCCCGGAGGAGATACACCGTATATCGGGTCTAACTCCTAAATTATTCGACGTTCCCAGTGGTCAGGTTCTTGTAAAGGGGACTCATGATCAGTGCATACTCTTGGCATATCGAACGACCAAAGAGCTTGAATAAGTCGGGTTCACTGGAAAGTTCCGAACTCGAAATTGGATTCATCGTCACAGGTGATCATAACGCCAGATTTGTCGAATCCTCTATTGTCGAATAGCATCGGGCATTGGCAAGATGCATCTGATTTTGAAGATATACTGGATTACGTAAAACTTTAATAGACTGGATGGTATACATGTATATATATTTACATGCACATGCTTCAGATATTTGATTAAATGCAATAATTTCTTGGGAAAGGCGTTTTCATTTTCATTTAGAAAAAATATACAGTTTAAATTATATTTCTTTGATTGGATTAGGCTGATATTTCTAGACAGAGGCTGATGCTAACTTCTCGTTTCGTTATCAAGTGAACTGTAAGCATTCCAACTTTCCTTCAAGTGATGTATTGCCGCTATCGGAATAGCATTTGATATTCGGCCAATGTTGATTTTCAGTCACAGATTTTTATTTATCCAAATCATTGTAGATGGCACATAGACTGTATTTGAATAAGACGTAGATAGTTTTAATAATGATGACAGATAGAGTCCAGAGCAGAATACGTGGTAACCAATTACGACGCACCTAGCTTATTGAAGACTGGGTTTTCATTTTGAAGATAACATCTAGAATGTAAATACATAAATCAACAGTCGTTGTCAATATGGATACACATATCTTCTTGTATAGTTAAGAGGGATTTAATCTATAAGTATAACCGCAATCAGCAATGTATGTAGGTGTGTACCCACTAGTTAGTTCCGTCCAGACATCCCGCTTGTCCTCTTCTTTTGTTGCATACTTTAAACATGATTGAGGGGCAATACAGGTGTCTTGGAAAAGACAGGTGCATCGGCCAATTTATTATGACGACCATTGCAATTATATGTGTTGGGGTTTTCTGTTTATTCGTCAAAATGTTCCTTGCTTAAACCTACGAGGCTAACATATACAGGTATTTTCCCCCGATACAGTTGTCGGCTGAAAACGAGAGGACGCAATACATAGGCCTGTTGATTTCTATTCGTATGCTCTCGTTTTTCGATGTATTAAATTCATCGATTATAGTCGGGTGTTTTCGACATGATATTCGACTGGCTTGTACAACCAGACCATACTGGTGGATGAATCGACAGAGATAGATGGAGAACAGTCGATAAACCTATCGGTATTACTCCCTTTCTGGACAATAATATTCCAGTGGGACCTGCACGTGGCGTATACATATCACGCCTAGTAGCATTTGCTAGATCCTGTGTTAAATGTGACGAATTTAATTAACGTCACAAAACATTGTTGCAGAAAATTATAAAACAGGGCTACACCACCAAGCGCCTCCACTCAAAGTTTCTCAAATTTGGCGATACATATCGCATGCTGATAGCAAAATACGAGCGTAGCTTGCAAGATCTATGGCGTTACGTTTCGTAACTTGTGTCTAATTCCGCTTAACCCGGGGCTAGGGGCCGTATGAACCCATGTACTTCAAGATCCTCATGGCACTCATATGAACAGTCACAATCAAAGCGTGACTGAGATACATCATCCTTTAGATGACGACTTTACAACGAATATTGTGGATTAAGAATACTGATCAGCGATACGGATTTGATATTTTTGGAACATCATGATGTCTTGCCGGCATCATTGAAAACTGTTGACCGCTTCTCTCTTGCAGGAAACAAGCCTATGTTTATGTATACTATGATTGTCTTTTTGAATTTGGTGCTAATACTGTTATATGGAATATGGAATAGGTCTTTAGATTATGGACGCGGATATTCTCTAATGGACGACGGCTGAATTATGAATGACGGACCAGGCGCTTGTAATCCGTTAACGAGAAACCGTCTGGCTCAATTGGATGTGATCCGTATCTGAGTATTTCAAAATAACCACGTTTCGATAGCGTAAGATTCATATTATCAATATGTCGATACCTTATAGGGTATTACCCGGCGCTAGACCATGTCGTGTATCATTTGTCCATCACAATTACTCGGATGGTCCAAAACTCGTACAATCTGTGCCATCGTTCAAGCTAAGGAAGAGATCATTGTATGATGTGCGGAGTAGGTAGGCTTCCAATAAGTCAGAATTGCTTCATTTGTTGCATTAATTGTTGATGCGAAACAGACGATATGTCAAGGTGACATCTCATTTCACTGAATAAATGCGTCAGATCCGTCATTCATTGGACAACCATCGAATCGTTTATTAAGAGTTTCCAAATGTCCTTAATCCAAAGACCCATTTCACTAACAATATCAGCACCTAAATTAACATAACCGCAAGGTAAAAAGTAAATTGGAGTTACTTGAAAGATAGAAGCGGTCAACAGTTTTCAATGATGCCAACAAGCCGTATCACAATTCAATGTTCATAGCGTGTAGTACATTGCCGTGTCGCAGACGAAAAGTGATGTCACGTTATTGGTGTTACTAAACAGAAATAGAATGTTCATATGAACATATTAATCTGCTCTGTATCTCAGTCACGCTTTGATTGCGACTGTTCATATACACAGAACTGAGGTGTATTTCCCTTTCGCTTGGTGATCTCATCAGTCGAGTAAATTATTTATCCGTCGTATTTATTCTAATCTAATAATTGGATGTGGATGTTGCAAGTTTTATCCAAAGGAATATCAAAGGATACGGATGGTACAAACGGAAAAGGTATTCTTTACAGCACCCCAATATTATGCGACAGCCGTAATATGAGCTTTGGCTCCTGTTCCTCGCGCTGCGTTCAGGTAAACCAGCCAAACCACACTCGTTGCAGCAGACAATGAAAACTGACAACTCTGCTACATTTCAGCATTTAATTATGAATATTGCTATGATTAAAACCAATGTGAAGAAAATAAGACTTACTATTTTCGGGATATCAAAGATTTCAGGATGAATAAACCGTGAAACGTCCAAAGTTACATTTGATAATCGCATAAACGGTTGACTTGATTTTACAAGGACGATTTTGCTTGTTGACATCACGCGACTGCAATCGGTGGGAATTAGAAAGGCGGTACTTCCTACCGGGGCGGCAGAAGCACCTTATTCTATGAGCTATCCTGCACTCGTGTGATCTGTTGACGTTGGCTACAAATCTGTAATCAAATCTCTCGTGATACGTTTTATTTTATAGAAATATAATTGTCGATAAATGGAACAAGGCATGCGATAATATTTCATCAACTTTAAATTTAGACAAAAAAAAATCCGTTTTTTTCTCTCTAGGAAATGGATTTAATTTCAGCGCGTTCATAATACTGCGGCAAAATTCAGCGTGAATAGTGACATATTTCCGAAGACAGATCGAAAAAAGACGTAAAAAACGCTCATAATCACGCGGGTGCCCGTATATATTGAGATATACCTATCCTCAATTTCCACTGCGCACCGAGACCATTTGCTTGACAACATCCATTGTCCAAGATTTAATAGAAGAAACACACGCACCAACCTCAGACTTTCTCCCGAATTTAGCTTGGTACAATGTAACAAAGAAGACAGCTGGCGTGCGTTCTAAACAAGAAGTGGCTCTGCTACTTCCTTCTCATTGTCACTCTCAGATAGTGGGAAGGATAAGACATCCAAAGGCACAGTCGAGTGCATGCCGAAAGAAAAAAAATGATATCGTTTCCTCAAAGTTTTGTACCATATGCGACTTTACAGTGGCGACATCACATCTTAGTTTTCAGTTATATTCATGTATTAATATTTTCCTTTTATGTTTATTTATTATACTTATATTGTAATAATACTGTTCGACAATAATAATCAAATGTATCATGCAATATGCATTCTCATACTACGGCGATGATATGCATGGACTTATAATATGATAGGCTGATTTCAGTTCCTACTTCTTCCTTTCGGCATTACGGTGAAAACTGTAATAAGTGGGGCAGTCACCCTCTAACACTCCAAACACCCATCAACCACTCCATTGGAGTAGACTGGTTCTATTTGACTGTTCCGCTCTCGAGAGCACGGGACAGATCCGTTATCGCATTACGGCGAAGATGTGGACTGACTCTGACCATGTATCGGTGCGCAGCAGTGTCTCTTGCAGCGAACTTGGAAATATGCCGGTTATCTCATATCTATTAGGGAGCATTGCCGTTGTTGTCTTCGGGAACTTCCAGAGAGTATAGCCAGGTAATACAATAAATTTCCTCATCACACTGCGTGTATCTAGTTAATAAACTATCACCATAATTACAATAATCATTTCGCTTGTTTGGCTGTTTGCACATAATGATTAGTTTAGTTGGAATGGAATCGGCGATCGATCGCTTTCGCCAACATAATTCGAGAGCCAAACGGAGAACGTAGAATGATAGAAGAATTATCAGAAACGATCATCAAGAATCAACCAAGTAAATGTATTTAAACGTAAAACTACCATCAGCTGACACGATTTAGAGACTATAATCGCAATAATTATAAAAAAATACACCCATTAGTTGCAATTAACGTACGGATTGCAGCCGGTTTATTTCATCATCTACCCGACATCCAGCGGACTGCTGCCATTCATTTAGGTTACCCGTTGCTATGCGATCTTCATTCCAGTTCATTTCAATTAGGCGAAATTCTTCACTAATAGTAACATGGTGTTCACGTGTGAAGATAGTTATGAGATTTTCTCTTTCCTAAACTACATGTAGTTTCTCCTGAACTATGTGTCAACTGATACATGAATGCGTTTGGAAAGTGCTAGCAGATTCTTATTTTGAGCGCTTGGAGTTATGAATAGTGTCATGTGCTACAAACTGGGCAAGGCCTAATGAAAGAAAGTAACAAAGAGATCTACACGTTATGGCAAATAACAGCAGAATATAGAATCCCAGACTCCAGATAATTGAGGTATATCTGTTAAAAAAATAACTCGTGCTATACGAATCAGCACTGAAAAACTTAACATCAATGCCACAAGGTATAACTATAATTCGCATGCATTATTACATTAGCGGCACCTTTAAAAGTGGAAAGGATTGACAGTAATCGGCAAAGGAAAACAAGTAGGAACAAGTCACGCCACAACTTCCCTCCCCTGCCCAAATTTAGCACAAAACCATTCAAAAAGATGAGATGTAGATTTCCTCATCACTGTGATAGACCAGATCGAAGTTTCATTTTTTCTTCAAACTATACGAAATGACCAAATGTACCACACGATCGTTACCAGATCGTTCATTTTGAAAACAGAAATCCATCGCACATTCGACCCTTCACAAAAATCGTGACTGAATCTTGAAAGATGTTTTGAGATCTAGACACTTGCAATTATGTCATTTTGTCCATGTTAAGCATCATATATTAGAATGGACGCAAATCAGCGTCAACGAACTTTGGGAATTGGTTAATTGCTTATTCGCGTACAGTTTAGCATGGAGTTTTCAGTTATGCAAAATATGACACCTTGAAGCAAAACCAAGCCGAACTGTTTCAAAGTCATCATATCTGACCTGACATAGCATCGATCATTTTGGTACCGTACATAGTTTCACATGTTAGATGAAGATCTTTGTGCAGAATCTCTCAGTGTATGGAACATTCAATTATCATCCAATGATCAAACGAAAATACAAAATCATAAGATTACCTCTGGCCGGTATTTAAATCTACCTCCAGCATGGAAAACACCATCTCCACAGGTCCAGGTAAATCCTAAATCCTTTCAGAGGGTTTACCTGGACATTTTTGATGATTCAAATAGGTTTTTGAGTAGATGTCCCTATTATAAATCCCGTACATTGCATCCCTCGCACTTGTTTTGAATTAACATGTCGGTCTCCCAAGCCTGCGGTTTTTGCTTTGACTTCCGATGTCGATTTCAGCTTGACATCAAAGCAGTGTGGCCCGCGATGAAATTCAAACCTGTCACATCTCATATCTCGCAGCGGATTGGCCTAATCAACCAGCTTAGCGCGTTCACTGATTGGGTTTATTTAGAGGAAACCCCTTGAACTATTTATAACCAGAAGTGGTTTGAGTACCTAACCAAGCCAGTGTATCGATCCAAACAGATCGATCGATACACTGGCTCGCGAGGATGGGGAAACACTCCTTAACACTACCTGGCCTGGGGGCGGGGCACTTTCCGCCCCAACCCCCCGTTGGTTTTTTGCTCGTATCTCTGGAACGACAAACAATTAAGAGCTGAAACTCCGTGACTTTTTAGATTATCATATTGGGGCCATTTTGAACCTACTTGCATGACCCCCCGAGCAGGGGATCATGGGCAAATTCAAAATGGCGGCCACGTGGGGGTACCAGAAAAGTTATGTTTTCGCCATATTTCTTCAAAAATTACGCAAAAATTCACGCAATTTTATGCATTTTAATGAAATCATATGTCCTAGCATCACCCAAAAACATCCCCTGATTTGTTCTCTCTCCCTCTCTTCCCCATTCATTATACCAGGCCTGGAGGAGGGGGACCAAAATGCCCCCCTACCAAACTTTTTGCGATATCTCCAGAACGCCAAAAAATGGAGAGCTGAAACTTCGTGATGTTATAGGAATGTTATGTCATATTGGGGTCATTTTAAGCCTATTTGCATAACCTCACGAGCAGAGGATCATGGGTAAATTCAAAATGCGGCCATGTGTGGTACCAGAAAATGTTATGTTTTCGACAGATTTCTTCAATCTTCCGCCTCCCCCACCCCCTCCCAGGTACGGTACACTCCAAATCGCCCAGGACAGATAGGGTTAACTTAGAGCAAATAGTGTCGTATCAAAGACGATCGCCGGTTGTCACTGCTGCAAATTTCGACTATAGACACTAAATGGCAAGTGTTGCGATAGAATGTTCCTTGATCTCATTGATATGGACCCCTATCTCAGAGTCATGTTAGAACTGTTCAAACTGATCAACTTTACATGTATTCAGTGGATTTTACCGTGATAAAATGCACGTTACCAGAGAAGAACAACGATATCCCAATTAAATTTTCTGATAGAAATATGATCCGGTACACGTTTTCACTAATCAAAAACGTATCAGTTTTTCAATAGCATAGACTGCAAGACGTTAGAAGAATGAATCATAACACTCCCAGTTCGCTTTGTTGGATTTAAAATGCACTGACACTGGAGAACAATTTGATTAAAAAATGTCGAACTGTTACTTTTATTAGAATGTTCTCTTCTATGTCACTGGAATTGACGCTTATTAATGGCTCGTTTCAGAAGTATTTCACTTTGGGCACAAACTCACTTTTCTACAAATGATATTACTTCTATCTGTTTAGCTTTGGAATTTACCTTGACAATTGGTCTTTGAATAAAAGCTAACGCCAATATCTTACTAGTAGAACACAGATTCCGGGTGATTGCTTCCTCGTAAATTTTGGCTACAGCTTCAGTCGTACGCTCACAAAAAATTCGCCTGAATAATGGTGCTGTCACAGAGGGATACTAACAACAGAAACGGTTTTCAAAAGGGGTGTTTTAACAACAACCAGGGAACGAATTCATGTTTGTGTGGAATCTGTGGGGGAATCCCCTATTATTGGTAGTAATTTACCCAAAACCTGAAACTTCGCACTGTAGTCGTATCTCATATCTTCCCTTTAGCAATTGAACTTTTAAGCCATTTTTTTATATACAAACTGCTCACTATGAAGTTCAGACACGATTGAGCTATGACTATATAATCCACGAAAGGACGGATGATCATTTCGTGTCTTGAACTGTCCCAGAATTCAATCAACAGAAATAGAGATGAGACGAGAAATATGTTTCAATATAGGAATTCTCTGAGGGACTTCAGTTTCAGTAGGATTGCATTCATGTAGATGATTCGAAGCCATAACGCTATGCATACTGTATCCAACTACCATCAGTGTTACAGCTGATGAGGACCAGGTGCGAAATGTGTAGGAGGGCGAGCCTGTTATACAGCCATATATGTATGGAAGGTGGATTTGATTTTAATAAATGATGTTAATTAATTGCAGTGGTGTTCACATGGATCATAACGGATTTCACTTATACTAGCGATTTCTCTCAATTCTGTATACTACCGAAGCTCTCACCTGTTTTGTAGATTGTCCTTGTTCGTGCAGAGGAATGGTAATACACCAAATGATCACCAAATATATGACTGACACCAATTAGGGAAAAGATTTCTTCGATTTTAAGGCAGATTATCTTCTAAGGCAACAAGTAAATGAACAATGGCAGGAGGTCATGGAATATTTAAATACTGTAATGTAACATGGCTAATGTTGTTTATTGCAAAATAAATTAGTCCATATGTATGTGATATACATTCTATCAATGCAGCAGACGGTTGAAATTATATCGATCATTACCTTGGTTCAGTATTAATTAAATTTTATGTTGTACACACGCTGTGCACATGTGCTTACTTTCTGCAGCGATCATCTTCAGATTAGGATTGCCTCTCGTTGGAATGACGGGGTTTACCCTAGTAGTTTACAAATCTAGCAACTCAGTAGAAGGGGAATAATTCGACAACCCAATGGCATTATACCGTGTTGAGAAAGCAAAAAGGATGAAAGTGTACAATGATATCGTGACCTTCATAATAAATTGCTTAATACATGATGTAATTGGTTGCAAATACGCCGCCTAATTTGCACCGGACTGTACAGTCTTTCATACTCATCGTTATTTAGTCTTCGTGACGAAAAGTGAAAAACGCATGATATTCCATCACATACCCGAAATAATCTTCATGCAAACATTTTTTATCACGACAGAATTGCTAAACACAATTATGTGTGTAGGAATAAGGAATTGATAATTTGTCCCATCTCTGACAATATTACATGACATAATTTCGTAAAAAGAATCCTACTATACTGCAACACGAACAAGAATTCCTGGATACTGTGTTCAATCCCAGTAGGTCAGTGATCTCGTAGACTGTATGAGAACACGGTGTCGACCAGTACCAATTTGACGGAAAGAAGGCCGACCGGGGTGCTCGAATTTACTAATTCCGGGGTGAATATAATACTGTGATTCCATTGAACTTGAAAAGTATCACTACACGTTAATTATTCAGAGGATGTACGTGAAATTTACAGATAATAGTTCGGACTCACTCATCGATTTCCTGCTACCATCACTTTATCTAAACATTAATCAACCGTAGAATTATCTCGACAAACACTGTTCGAATTTACCCATACAGTAGCGTCTCGTAAAACAGCCGAACCACTACTTTCTATTGACAATTAGGAGTTTTGTGACTATGCACTAATAACCTATCTATCTTCATTGGGTTATACTTGGTATCCCATGATTACATGGATACTATATAATTCGGGGAATGATACATTTATTCTATAGATAACAGCGTCAAGTGTTTGCAAGATAAAATACGACACGTTCTCTTCAAACTATGTCACGATATAATCATATCACTGGAAATAATGCTAAATGCCAACGGAAACTCAATTCAGTGACCTTTTTATTAGTATCTATGGACGGATTAATATAAGAAACCAAAATGATACAAATGACAACTGTGGATCAGTCAGTACTTCACACAAGGATTCTGAAATAATGAAGCGAACCAAAACGAAAAGACGAATACAATCTTGAGATCCGGCCTCATCATACTAAATTTACAAGTAGTTATCTAACATATACCGAATCGCAGTCACATGTTGATTAGGGCTGTCCATTTATGTGTGGGCTGAGGATTATAAGAACATCGTGTAAAACAATATCTTGACGGTGTTCATATTATTTACTAAATCTCATAAATAAATAAAAAACACAAAAATTCTGATCGAAAAATCGGATTTTGGAAATGACATCACTGTGACGTCATCAAAGCTGCCATATTAGCTTTTTAGATTTTCGGGTAGAGCTTCACCCAAGGGTGTAGTGTGGTGTCTTTCAGCTCCCTCGCGCAAGGGCTAACAGAAATATTTAGGGGGTGGCGAGATGAACCCCCAGGCCCGGACAGGTCCCAACAAGCTCAAGCCAGATAGGGTTAAGGCGCTTGATTATATAGCCTTGTACACCCGGTTTCTGTAACAATGTAAGCTTACCGGCAGTTTTGAATAAATCAATTGACGATTCACTCTTTGTAGACGATTTCAGCATTTCACAATATTGAGAGAACATAAGTTTGTCTAAATAGAATTCAGAAATGGTGTCTAGAAAATGGCTTCAAATTCTCCAGAGCTAACACAAATTGAATACACTTTTGCAGAAAGTATTTCCAGCACAAACATCCAGTACTTACTTTAGATGGAACCGAGATCAGAGTAGTAAAAGAGTTCAAGTTCTTAGGAATATAGTTTGACCACCGATTAACGTTCTTATGGCATATAAATTGCACGAAAGTGCACGAAAGCTCTTGATTTGTTGAAGGTAGATGCCAACTATAATTGGGGAGGAGATCAGCAAACATTGTTTACAACGGTGCAAGCAAGTCAAACTTGGCAAAGCTAATCCTATTCTCCATCAAGGACTAAGACTTTGCCTTGGAGCGTTCAGAACATCTTCTTAAGAAAGCTTATGTGTCGAAGCAGATGAACTATCACTGCAATATATCACAAAATTGCGATAAAATCAGTCGAATCCTGCATTTGACTGTGTCAAACAGTCTCGTGTACGCTCTCGTGTAATCCGAGAGCGGGAATTATTCTGGATGCTAGAACTTGGGTCAGTGTTTCCGTTTGGTTTAAATGATAATATCAGTGGGTTCGGCAATGCTACAAACCGCCGTTCAAATATATCCAACATTACCCAACTATTTAAACCTCATCAACGGAGACATCGCAGCCATGGTTGGCGAAAGTTTAATAGTTCGATGATTCACGATCATATCACTTAAATTACTTAGTGGGTTTAACTAACACACCCAATAGTATACATAGCTTACGTACAGTTCTGTATGCGTTACCTCTGAGAGCTTTAGATCAAATAGCCAGAGATATACAACAATCTGCGTCTTCAGGAAATATAATACCATCAAAATCATTAAAGTATGTCAAGATATAGCGTATTTTCGGTTGTATCGTCCAGTGAACATAATCGAAACATCTCAAGATCGGCTTTTCTTGAAACTCAACTACTTAGATAAAGGACTGGACATCATTAATTTACCTCGAATCTTGAATGATCCAGAGGTACGCAACGCTGTACCAAACTATTTTAAGTTCACAGAACCTCCTTGCATTTCATATAAGTACACTAAATCTATAGCCACCAAAATATTCAATTACTCCAATGCTGTCCAGGAGTTTGACTGGAACTTATACACGTCAGGAGGCTATAGTTGTGATTGTGAATCGTCGAACTTTATCTATACACCATGCAAATATATTGTGACTGGTGATTTTGATGTGGTGAGTGATAAGGATCTGAAATTACTCCTGATGAAAGGGCCTACATATAGAGAGCCAAGAAGAATAAATCTGAAGGCCGACCAGAAGATAGTCCTGTCTGCATTGGAACAGTACGTTATTGATTGGTCTAAGCGAGAAAAAGTTGAACCTACAGTACTCGCTGATTGGCTGGACCTCACCAAGAGCAAGGTCGTTGAAACAATCCGCCATGTTGACAGAAGTACTCTTCCTGAGAAACCTCAATTCGCAAGAAGTTCCAGCAAATCTGCAGAGTAAATTCGTCATAGTCCCAGCAGACAAAGCTCCGAATAATATAATATTCATATGTAAATATTACTATTACCAGGTGCTGGTTAAGAATTGAGTGTAGACATATCTTCATCAAATACGTCTACTTACTCCCAAACTGCATTTACTCTGGAAGATTTATTTAACAATCACAAAAAGTTTCTCAGGGAAAGAGGTATTTGTCTTCCAACCAATCATAATGACATACCAAAAATATACTGGACTCCCAAAATGCATAAATCACCATACAAAGCTAGATTCATAGCTGGTTCTAGAAGCTGCACCACCAAGCTTCTTCCAACCCTATTGACGAGGGCCCTTCAGGAGGTAAAAGCATTTTGGGAAAGGTATTGCGCCATTATTTCTAAGAACTCTGGCGTTGAATGTATGTGGATATTGAAAAACTCAAAATGTCTTACGGAAGAACTTGATGCTAAAGGTCACATACCGTACAGACAGGTATCCACATGGGATTTCTCGACTCTCTATACTACAATCCCTCATCAGGACCTTATTGCCCGTCTAAGTTCATTAATAGTATCTGTGTTCAAGAAAACTGATCGTAGATATATTAATGTCGGAAGCCATAAAGCATTCTTTAGCTCTACTACATACAAGAGATATCATTCATGGATGTTTCTTTGTTGATAGAGTTGCTTGAATTTCTCATTAAAAATATTTATGTGAAATTTGGCAACACAATATATCAGCAGCATATAGGTATTCCAATGGGTACTAATTGTGCACCCCGGTTGGCTGACCTGTATCTGTTCTCTTATGAATATGACTATATGCAGGCGCTTTCAAAAACCGATCCGTTCAAAGCCCGTTCCTTCTCATTCACCAAAACGCTATATAGACGATCTTCTCGCTGTGGATAATCGCTACATAAATGACGCAGTGAAGGATATATATCCACCTTCACTGGATTTGAAGGAAACTACAGATAGCCCTACAGGCACATCTTATTTAGATCTCTATCTCTATAAAAATGAAGCGGGCATTCTCTCTCGTCGACTTTATGACAAAAAGAGATGATTACAATTTCGACATCGTAAACTATCCCTTTCTGGACAGTAATATTCCAGTGGGACCTGCATATGGCGTATACATATCTCGCTAGTAGCATTTGCTAGATCCTGTGTTAAATGTGACGATTTTAATCAACGTCACAAAACATTGTTGCAGAAACTTAAAAAACAGGGCTATTCCACCAAGCGCCTAAACTCAAAGTTTCTCAAATTTGGCGATACATATCGCATGCTGATAGCAAAATACGAACGTAGCGTGCTAGATCTATGGCGCTACGTTTCGTAACTTGTGTCTAATTCCGCTTAACCCGGGGCTAGGGGCCGTATGAACCCATGTACTTCAAGATCCTCATGGTATTCATATGAACAGCCACAATCAAAGCGTGTCTGAGATACATCATTTTTTAGATGACGACTCTATAACGAATATTATGGATTAAGAATACTGATCAGCGATACGGATTTGATATTTTTGGAACATCATGATGTCTTGCCGGCATCATTGAAACTGTTGACCGCTTCTCTCTTGCAGGAAACAAGCCTATGTTTATGTATACTATGATTGTCTTTTTGAATTTGGTGCTAATACTGTTATATGGACGCGGATATTCTCTAATGGACGACGGCTGGATTATGAATGACGGACTAGACGCTTGTAATTCAAACTTCAGTTCGTGGATTTCTATTCAAAGAAACCCTCCATTATTCCATCTCTTGGAATTCGTATGAATCCAGACACTGTATCAGCTGGTATTAAGCTTAGTCAAATTTTACCTAACAATGCAAGCTTTTACCAATTCCATCATGGCAGTTGGCTGAACCAGATGTAGATATTACACTAACGCAATATAAAAAGGCAAACACAAGAATTTGGTCTGCTGAGAGAAAAATACAGATCACATCATGATATTTATACAGATGGTTCTAAAGGTGGTGAGAGAGTAGCATGCGCTACTATCTTTAGTTCCATAACTAAAACCTCTTGACAATCAGATAAAAGTTCGATATTCACTGCAAAAGCAAAAGCTATATTGTCGGCTTTGGGAGGTATTGGGTCCACTAAAATGGGGGGCGGGGAATGTCATATTCTCAGATTCGCTGTCATGCCTTCAAGCGATTAAAAGTGGAACTTCAACTCATCCCAGCATCATGTATATTCTACAATTATACGACTGTAGTTTTGATCAACAGATTGATGTTGTGTTTTGTTGGTTGCCTAGTCACGTTGGCATCAAAGGTAATACTGCGACTGATGGAATGGCTAAGACAGCCCTATATAATGAGGTTGATCCTGTTGGAATCCCACATAGCGATTTCAGACCGTCTATCTGCACTTATGTGAGAAAGCTTTTTCAATCTTTATGGGATGCTGTGAATAATAACAAACTTCACGAGTTCAAAAAAACTTTTGGCTATACTCATCTGAACAGACAGAAACGTTTCGATCAAGCAATGATCAGGCGATGTAGAATCAGCATACACGATTAACTCACGAACATTTACTAAAAACAGAGCCAGTGCCAAGGAGTATTCCATGCCACGAAGATCTCAGTGAAACCTATTCGTATCGTCTGTATAGATTTTAAGATTGTAAGAGATTCTTTTTATCGAGCGATTACTTTGGAAGATCTTTTTTGTCGAGTGAGGGAGGACTGTGCCTTAGGTTATTTGAGAGAAATCGGATTGTCGCATAAGTTATAATGTGTGTATATTTTAGTGTGTCGAATTACTAAGTTATTAACTTGAATACTTAGAATTTTGTTTGATCGTCTCGCTATATAGCTAAAATATTGCTAAACGCGACGTTAAACCTGAATTCTCTTTTTCTTTCTCTGTCTCTCTCTCTGTAGCAATGTATTGTGATATGTATTGTGACGTATACAAATGTATCGTCACATTTTGCGCAGATCTGCCAAATTCTAAAAGGCGACGTATCTATTAGGCGTATGCAAATTCATCCAGAATGTGATGTTCCATAACTTCGCTGGTGTCGCGTTTCTTTTCATTTTGAAATATATGTGGAAAAATGATGTTCCATTCTGAATACAGACATGCTATTCCTTAAGAATCCAGTGACGGTGGAGAAAAACTCCTTTACGGCAGACCGATAGATACATGGATTATTCATACCAAGCATATTATCTATACATAGTTTGCTGAGTGAGAAACGGGCATTGTACTGATGATTATCAAAATTCATGCATATAGTCGTAGTCATGCGAGACAAGATTTAGCTCTGCCAAATATGCGGTTTGTGTATAGTGTTTCCAAGTTTCGCGTGAATATGATGAAAAAAAGCATCTCGTGATAGAAGTCTTTTATATTTGCACTGCTTTTAAAGAATATCAGACAGTAATATATCGATGATCAGTATTATTGGACATACATATTAGTAATTAATTAAGGCTGCCAATTAGGCACTAATGCCGAATCGTCTAGAATAGCGAGGTGGGTACCTATAGGTGTCCTTTTGGATCAAGTAATCAAGAAATACCATAAAAGCAAGACCCTATTCGCATCACATTAGCACCAAAAGCAAGTAAACGAAAGAAATATCGGAAAGCACAATTAGTTTCTTGCAATAGTGACGCTGTCACAATTTTTCAATGGTGTCGGTGTGAAGGCTAAGATTGTTCTAGCTAAAGAGTGCCCCTTAGGATGGATCTCTGTAAGGCGGAGAAACATGTTCCAGTTTTGGTAGAAGATAGGATCTGGACACTCTTAACCACAGGACATTCTATTAAATTTGAATTGTATGAACATGAGACCGTCTATAATCTTTAGAGATGCTTGCTTATAGCCATCTGATTGTGCGAGATCGCGAAACTAGGTGAGGAATTTTGGGACTGTCAACAAGTGTTTCCACGCAAAAGCAAGCGAGTGGAATTACTGGTTATTGCAGAACAGAAGTGCTGATCCATTTTTGGAGACTTGTGATTTCACTGTAAAATTGACATTGTTGGGGGAAATTCCCATAGTGTTGTTCCTTGATGCGAGTTACAAAAATGGAACTTGTACGTCGATCTCCGCAGGAATGAGTTTCGTCAGACTTAGTCAGAAGCGAAACCGGATTACTGGACTGCTGTGTGATGTGCTAAACGTGTATTTCACGAGGAGTGGAAAACATGACAGGATACAGTGTACAGAAACTGGGAGGAGTTGTACAACAACCCTAAGAAGGAAGCGGACTAAATTGAAAACGTAACGAACATTTAAGATCATTGGACTTCAAGCTGCTCTCCGCTCCCTGTTATGATAATACCTAAGATATATTGTACCACATTTTGTAACTGTGCTTATACTTTGGTTAGGTAATTATTTAACATTATAAACTGAACGATCCGGTCTGTTGTTGTAATTTTATTTGACTACTGCTTGGACGCAGATTTATCGAACTTCCTCCGGCTCTGTTTCTTATATATTCGCGGGTGCATAAATAACAGCTTTTGATCTAAAGAGCTGACCAGAATGCATTGTCAACTTATGGGGTTATTATCTCTTGGAAAGATCAGCTTTTGCTGGCTTTAACCCTCTCTGTACCGTCATTGGCATACAAAAATGAAAACTTCATACAGAAATCTTTTCATCATATTATATCTTGTTCGAAACATTGGAGTATCTATGGTCTTTGGAACTATACGATGATAAGTATGACTTCGCTTTATTCATGTTTATGGCAGTGTTCAAACAAGCTAGGAACTGTTAAGAATGCCGCACATACGCATGTTTCATACCAACGGTTCTAAGTTCTGAAAGTTTTATACTTTCGACATTTTTGACGAGGCAAATTCTTCTTTGGACAACGACTGAATACTTCATGTCGGATATGACACCTAATACAATACATTCTCAAATCCAGCCCTTCATTTAAGTTTTCCGCCACAGATTTGTTAAACACGATAACGACAGAATAAGAACATGGGGAAAACGGATCTCCAGTGTACGTTTCGTATCATCAGTCCAGTTGTCCCTGAAGTTATATGGGGTTGATATGCACATCAATGTTTTTCATATTTGTAATACGAAATTCCTCTTGGGCAACTGATATCTATCAAATATCGTCTGGGAAGTCTATCCCGTCATAATAATATCCCTTATGACAGAAAAAACATTTTTATCTAGCAAAAAAACAATTATGTGATGAAAGGAACATAAATTGTTTCTTCATCGGATATAAAAATGCAATATTACGGTAATGTTTGTTTTCAAGAATGTTATATCGAAGAGTAGCATTTAACTCACGTTTCATTCTTAGGGATTTGCAATCATCCTGGTGTCGTTACCTGCTATGTTAACTGACTCAGTTCACATGCCTCAAGGGCCAGATCACATGAAATGTTGCACGAGTTTCTAAGAATTGTTTTGTAGTATGATCTTATTACAACCCAGGGCATATTTCCTGGGGTTAGATAACCCCATAAATCTTCCGATAAGCCATATTATCTGGGATGATTCATGCATTTCTCCAACTGCGCCATTATCTACTACCGACATTATTAGTTCTTGTCAAATCTAGTTACAGCAATTAAGGCTTTTAACATATGCTACGACTTGTAGATCAGCGCCAAGTCATATTCTATGCAAGGTTACAATATTACATTTATCTGACTGGTTTACTCTCTTTTCAACCTCGACGGGGTGCGCACATTGCATAAATAGTGATTCGATGTTTATACCGACGTCCATCGGAGAAATAGTACACAGCATGCCTTGCTTTCTTAATCCAAGGTTGTCAAGCGGGAGACCGAGTCATACCTCAGTCTTAGCAATAAATGGATCTCGTTTGGTACGCAGCATTAAGAGGATAGACCAAGGACTGATTGTCCAGGTGTGACCGAAACGTTGGTCCAAGGTAAACTGGCATCTGGTTACTAGTGTATCGAGACACTAGTTGTCCATCGGGCATTGAGGTCTAGATTTCAGTGTACAGTGGCAGTGATCTCCATGAGACGAATATTCTACCTCGGAGGCCAGTGTTGGCTAGAGTATATTTGCACTTTCCCATTTTGATCAGGAGTTTATAGATTATAATTGTCTGGATGCTGACGAACTTGGAACACTGCAAATATAGTGCAGAATCGTTTAAAAAGCTAATCAATTTATTTCCAACACGGAAGGGAAACACGTCACAGTATTAGGAGAAATGTAAATGGAAATCAGCTATGGGGTGAATTTTGTCACATCCATGTAAATTACAGACCGAGTAAAATAAATGTCCACCTGTTCATGTGGTTTTGCTAATTTATCAATATTTGTACGCACTATGTAAACATATATGCCTTCGTCGTAAGAAAGTGATCTTTTTTTTTAAATACACATTTTGTATATGTATATTTTTGTCCACAAATAAAACTTAGGTGGATGGAGTGCAGAGATGAAGTTCCATTTCTTGAATAAAAGTTATATACAAAATAAGGTTATATAACTTTAACTGAATAAAAACACCATATAAATATTTTTTTACCAGCCCTGTAATTCCTGATTAACCCTACCGGTCATGGGGGCCAAACTTTCTGCGCTATCTCCGGAATCATAAAAAATTTAGAGCTGACACTTCGTGACTTTACAGGTTATCATATTGGGAGCAGAGGATCATGGGCAAATTCAAATTGGCGGGCATGTGGGGTACCAGAAAAGTGATGTTTTGGTCATTGCTCTTCAAAATTACCGCTTTTCCGCGACCACATCAGATTAATATGTGCTAATTTATTATGCAATATTTGCAGAGAAATTACATGAATAAAAAAATAAATCGACCAAAAATTCCCTTTTTGAAAATGACGTCACTGTGACGTCATCAAGGCGACCATATTGGATTATTCTATATATTTTGGGTAGTAAGTTTCAGTCTTCTAGCTCAAGGGGTTAGAACATTAATTAAGGGGGGCGGGGGCGGGGCGGGGGCCCAATGACCCCCAGGCCTGTTCAAGTCTCAAAAACACCCAGGCCAGATAGGGTAAAAGCTCAACGGAGACTACTTTCTCAAATACATTCAGACACCAGACCATACTTCCCAATTTCCGTTTAACGGCGTTCAGCGAATTGCAGACAACTTTTGTTATTTCAGTGGTAAATAAATTTCATAAATTTCAGTAAAAGATCCAGACATGACACTGGTTTTGAGAAGCAGATTTACTGAAACCCAACCGTGCTTACATGACTGGAAGAAGAAGGGACAAACGACGGCCCATACGTATACGTCATATTGGATGGTCTATTCGGTCGTTTTACTGACAACGGACGAATGTTTGGCCCAGCCATGCACGGTTATCAAAAAGTGCTTGTTTGGATTCTATGAAATCAAAACTTCATTTCTTCATTTTAAAATAATTTTGAAATACCAACGAAGACAAATCAATGTAACTAAACATATCACAATATATAGGACAGGGGTACAATAGTTAACGTTGGAGTAACGCATAGTTTCTTAATGATTCGAGGGGTCTCGAAATTAGTTTGTTTTATTGACACATAGCAATCCCGTCGCAAGGGAAGGCTGGGGAAGGGGTGCGGACGTTTTGCGTTTTTGTTCATGAATATTTATTTTGTTTTGAATTCCTTGAACGCGTTTCATTGTGCAACAGAATATAGGGCTATATATGGGGAAGTTATTCCACCCCAAATATGTTCTTACATTCCCAGATTCAGAGAATAGAACACAGGAATTTCAAATTTTCCCGGATCAGGGTAAGGCCCGAATCGGGGTAAGGGTCGCCTAGTCTGGCGCATTTCTGGGACAGGAAACGTTTTCCGTCTTGTGTATTTTAACCCTCCCCCCCAACACTCGTTCCGCACCCTTTTTGCATAGCTATACTGCTTGAACACATAGTTGTGTTTTATGATCACAGAATAGCTTGGCATCAATGCAAGAGTGAGTTGTATCGATACATATTTCCCTACTTCTGTTGCACGAGCAAACGTATTTTTTCAATAAACTTAACACCTGTGCTTTTTCATCACGTACTTCTGTTGGCAACCAATTTGTATCAACGAGTAGTTTAACACAGACTTGTATCAACATAAATAAAAACTAATTAGCACAGACTGCACATTGTTGTGTTCGGATTCAACTCGCTGATATGAAGTTGATAACATATATATTGGTTGTGATACAATAATACACGTCTGTGTTGATACAATACACATATCAGCAGGTTGATTCAACACAGCATATCGTATTGAACCCACGAGAACTCACAACAACTATATATATATACGCATTTTTCTTGCAGGTACCTAACATTATTTATTACTTTTCAACCGGAAAAAAAATCGAGAAATGGACAACATGAAATAATCGCTCACAATTCACCCCGAAAGGTCTACATCTCTACCCCCGCCCTTGCTCATGTCAAATATTATACAATACAATCGCTTTTATCGAATTACAAGCGTCTGGTCCGTCATTCATAATTCAGCCGTCGTCCATTAAAGAATATCCGCGTCCGTAATCCGAAGACCTATTCCATATTCCATATAACAGTATTAGCACCAAATTCAAAAAGACAATCATAGTATAAATAAACATAGGCTTGTTTCCTGCAAGAGAGAAGCGGTCAACAGTTTTCAATGATGCCGGCAAGACATCATGATGTTCCCAAAATATCCGTATCGCTGATCAGTATTCTTAATCCATAATATTCGTTGTAAAGTCGCCATCCAAAGAATGATGTATCTCAGTCACGCTTTGATTGTGACAGTTGATATGAGTACCATGATGATCTTGAAGTACATGGGTTCATACGGCCCCTTGCCCCGGGTTAAGCGGAATTAAGAATATATGAGGTCCTATTTTGAGAAACGAACTACTCTGACAGGGGTTTGTGATTATGGTATCACAATTCTCCATGGTATGTGAGCGGAATATGGAATTATTGAGTGATGTTTACGATTTGCCGTACAGTCACATGCTCTGATTTAACAACTTTGTGTGATAACTCGCAAATATCTCCATGCAGCAATGACATTATGTTTTTTATCCGGGAGTTCCTCATCAACATAAAACATTTCTGATGTTAATTGTTTTGATGGATATTAATTTCTCTATTTGAATTCGTATAACCTTACAAGACAGATTCGACCTCGCTTGCACATTTCGCGTTTTCCCATAGGATTTAGTAAACTAGATATTTTTCGTCCTAAGTTTTCATACATTTTTCTATATTTTTTTCATATTATTCATTTTCGGATTCTTTGTACAGAAATATTGCCTGAATGGGAAAGATCAATGCATTTTGTAGGCCACTTTACGATAGTTTTGGTGAATAGATTGAAACCACTGAATAATCTTGATCTAAGCAAAATAAATAATTTGAATTCGTTCACAATAGATTATTCATATTTACCATAATTGTTCTATAAAAATGTATCCTGTAAACTCAGTAATGCATCGCACATCTGCGTAAACACCTACACTTGTGTTAGAGTGCTATGGACGAGGAGTGAACCAACTCTTAAATTGTATAGCTATTGGGACTACCATTGTACAGTGCGCCTTTACCCAGTACGTCACAAGGTTTGCTGACCAGACGTTCGTCAAACAACCCTCATAGTCCACCAGATACCATGGTCCGGATATGCGAAAAGTGTATTACATCGACCCGGACATCATTAACATGGACACTGTATTTTGTTGATTGGGACATCGGTTTCCAAGTGTGGACTATCGTATCTGACTCTGGTGCATATCTGACAGACCACCGTTTCCTCCACGTCGGTGCCAGTATAATGTGACTGGGTGAAGTATCATGTTAACCTACGGTATATTGCTTCGTTGAAGCATCACTATAAAAAAAGGCGATATTGGCACCGCTCTGCCGCATGTAGCCATACCATTATGATAGACTTTACTGAACACGACGTTAAATCATATTCACTCTCTCACTCATTAATCCAATGTTTGCTTTCCATACAATATACGAGAGAATAATTAGTAGGCGACTCCAAACATCGTTGCATTTTCGTCGAGAAATTTGAAAATATTTCTCGATATCCAAATTTTCAAAGGTGAGAGCGACTCGAACAACGATTCGCCAAGTCGGCTTTTCGTTTTTCTCTTTTGGAGAAACAATTTTGGAAAGAAAAACGATATCGCGAATAAGACTAGAAATCTGCGAGACATTTATCAATTGGAAAGAGACGATTAAAACTGATAGACAGCGCAGATTTCGACTTCGCCTAACCTCGTAGCCTGACTGCCCTGCTAGGTTTCTGACATATAACAGTAGGCTAACGAACCAGGCTACTACTTGGAAAGTGGTTCTGGTTCTATTTAGAATCAAATATCCCGAAGGACCAATATTTCCGGGAATGTATTTCGTGATCTGTGGATTTTATAATAGATACTTACAGATTTCCTTTTCCTGTGATTAATTTACTCGGTAACATCTCTCTCAGATTTCATTCATTTGAACGTGCGAGTACATGGATGGAATATGAAGAAAAACAACGTATCTCCTAACCCTACCAGTTCTGGGGGAGGGGAACATTGTGCCCGACTACCTAACTTTCTGCGCTATCTCCGGAAGGACCAAAAAATGAGGGCTGACGCACCCTGACTTTACAGTTTATCATACTGGGGTATAGTTTATCATATGTGAGTACAGTTTATCATTTTGTGCCTATTTGCATACTCTCCATTGGATCATGGGTAAATTCAAATGGCGTTCATATTTGTTACCTGAAAATTTTTCGTCTAAATTACTGCTTTTCTGCGAGGAAAGGTGGGAAAAATCTGTTTTATTTCACATCAGATTATTATTTACTAATTTATCATGCAGTCTTTGCGGAAAAATTAAATAAATAAAAAATTGGAAAAAGACAACTGACCGAATAATGCCTTTTTACAAATGACTTGACGTCAAATAAACGGCCATCTTGGATTTCTTTTAAATTTTCCGGTGGAGCTTGCATTTTTAAGACGTGTTATTGAACTTGAACTGGAGTGAAATTAAGAATATCTTGCAACTGGCTTACGCAGTGAATACCTGGCCCGAAAGGCCGATTAAACTTGGGATCACTTGGGATTAAATTAGTAGTCGTATTGTGTGAAGATTTGAATAGGTAAGCGATTGGTTCTGCTTAACCTATCGTGCAATTTGGGGGGGGGAGCATCATCCCCTCCTTTCTCCCCCCCCCCCCCAACCACCACCTACGAAACGTTTCGCCTTAGTTCCAGAACGAAGAGAAACCGAGACCAGTATCTTTTTGGACTTCCGGGCGAATTTTACTTGTGGTCATTTTGTAATTCTAGGTGCAAATTATCATGGGTAAATTTAAAATGACGGCCTGCCATTCACCCAGATCCAGTGAAGTTGAATAGCATTTTGGCAGCGTGTATAACAAAATCAAATTCAAAAAATGACCATCGTTGCTTCGGTATTTCGATATATTTCATTGTCACGTCCAAAGATATGAATATGCTGACTAACATTAAGACACTCAATAGTCGCATCATTTCAACTCCTCTTTTATCCAGCTTGATAGATTAGATTAATGTCCCTGTTCTCAAACACCTTTATGGGGAGTTGTAGGCAAAGCAAGTTAAGGAAATTCTGTTTTCTATCGTTAAGAATATTATTAATGTGTCAATGACACGACAACTTTAACTTCTGTGCCATCTTCGTTGCGAATGTCGGCATTTGTAACCCCTGACATTCAGGCAAGTGGAGCAGACATATCTAAATTTAATTTTTGTAGATTTTCGATGCAGCAGTTCCCCGGTTATTGTTACAAATTGCATATTTCGTGTTATGTCCACAGTGTGCGAGATCAGACGTCTGGCATGCAATACAAATGACGGATACCATCGCCTCCTCCTGTCTCAACACAGACGTTCTAAATAAGCGAAATACCAATATACTGGAGTTCGCATAGACTGCGGTCAGGTTAGCAGCGATCAGCACCTATGGTGGATAAGAAGAGTGGCATATCTTGTTTAGAATGGTGATGGAAGTTTATCAAAGTAATTTCAATTTCCTTCGAGGAATTGCCGCGAGTTTCAATTACCTCTTTTTTGCAGTACGCTTGTGCACATGGTGAATTGAAATGGCAATATGAGTATGAAGCTGTCAATACGGCGATGTATATTATCGGAAAAGTTAAAGTTTGAAAGTCACCTCCAGGTAGGTTACATGATTCCCCTGAGTGAAAGGAACACGAATTCCATATGCAAATATGCAACAAGGCGGGGATGACACAATTGTCCTCGCAGAAAATGAGCTACTTTGAATCATGTGTACATGTACGGACAGACGAAACTGTCCGCAGTATATGCTGTACCATACTGCGTCAGAAAAACCAAACTGATTCTCGTTGTCTGCTCGATCATTAAATATCTACATATATCCTTAATGCCCCTACCGAAAAACCATTGCCCTTTCTCTAATTTTATGACTTGCACAACATTTAGCTTTGATCCCATCTGACATTTAGCTTGCGGCATTTAATACGAAAGATTGTTTGTGTAACCCCTATGGCTCGTGAAATGTAAGCCAGGTGTTACAATCTGTATAGCGGGAATCCATGACAGCGGGTAGAAATTTAGATCCGCGTCAATGAATCAATTATTCACGACCAACGGCGCCAGAGAATAGGGACATATTTAGATTTATATGTTGACGGAAGTATACTGGTATGGTTTCAATTATATTACAGGAACTGACGAGAGTTTCAGCTATTTCCTGTCCGTGGCACGTCTGTCAGCATAATGATTTGCAACGAAAGTTTTAGGGTAGCTCGTTGTCCATCGAGCGACGTGATATGTATCCATACGTTCAACATCACATCTATAAACGCAATAACAATCCATTCCCCTACCGAACGTTTGACTGCAGAGGGTTTAAATCATTCACAATATTTTGGGTCATGCTCTCATAGAAAAAGCGAACGAAGCTTCGTTGACGGCTTGGCATATTATCTTTCCACATCACATTAATGTATACTCATCCTGCTTCGAATACCCTTGTTTCATCAGAGCAGCAGTTATCTCTGAAGGTGAGTTGGAAGTTGATGAGTAGACACTAGATCTCATTGGCCTAGAATCAAGAGAGAGAGAATTAAGGTTTAACGTCGTGTTCAGCAATATTCCAGCTATTTAGCGACGAATCAAACAAAATTCTAAGAATTCCAACAAAGACAAGTTAATAACCCAGCAATCCAGAAGTAAACAACACAACACACCAAAAACATGCACATATATTAAAATTTATACAACAAAGATTTAAAAGGACATCGGAATTGAAAAATGTAGTATTCAAATTTCAAGGCAATGGCAGGGTTGTGCCAGGTGTAAAAGAGAATCCGCCTTTTGTGCTATTCTTAATGCCGGTTTCGGCCGCAAGGTGGCGCTAGCGCTCACGGCACTTTGGTCTGTTCCTGTTTAGCTGTCTGCTAATGTAAACATGTGCAGGAGGGAAGGCGGGTATTGTATTTCGCCTCGTTTTGTCAGATTTTCTCACTGAAGGAGACGTCCTTGGTAGTTTACGTAAGTATAGTCATCAAGTGTAATTTTTACTCGTTTGTACAAGCATAATAAGGGCCGCTTTGTCAACAAATTGGGCAATCAAAAAGGTCGTCATTGTTGTTGTTATAAAACATTTGTTTAGTTATACTAGAGTCTTGCGTGTCATCGACTCAGGGATAAAGGATTACTGTACCGTACGATTGTGTAGGCATTATCACTGATAATATTGTCGCGGTTCTCCTGGCTTCAATCGGCTTTAATCATATTGAGATGATATCCGGTTGCAACAGATAAAACAATATCTATGTCCTCCAAATCTGCCTCCCACCATTATGAAAATGATTAGCAGTAGAAGAGAAGCATAAGTCAATATTGGTCACAGAGAATAAATTATGGAAGTGAATCAGTAAAAATATTGTGTGTGTTATGGGACAGAACAGGAATATGTAGATATATATATACATTTGTTTCAATGCATTTTGCAGAAGAAATACATGGTATAATAATTAGATAATTAAAAAATAAAAAATAAAAAATAAGTAGCTATTAGTGCAAAAACTACTTCCTCAGTATTTATGAGAAGTTAGAAGACATATGGCACATTAATTTCCTGTTCAGTGTGTCTTTTCACAATAAAATTATGAAACACTACCAGCAGTCCCAACTGAGGCGGGTTGGGTTCTTGTTTATCACATTATAATCATACAGCTACATTAACAGCTACTTGGTAGTCGGGTTAACCATAATAATCCGATTATTTCGCACAGTACTTGATCAAACAAACTGGCCGCTGCTGATTGTTTTTAGCGGAGTGTGCTTTAATCAGGCTGAATCGCCGGCCACCCACCATGTTTTATAACAATAACAACGACGACCTTTGATTGCCCAATTTGTTGACAAAGCGGCTCTTATTATGCTTGTACAAACGAGTAAAAATTAGACTTGATGACTATACTTACGTAAACTACCAAGGACGTCTCCATCAGTTAGAAAATCTGACGAATACCCGCCTTCCCTCCTGTACATGTTTACATTAGCAGACAGCTAAACCGGAACATACCAAAGTGCCGTGAGCGCTAGCGCCACCTTGCGGCCGAAACCGGCATTAGGAATAGCGCAAAAGGCTGATTAAAACTGATCTAAATTTTGTCTGGATGGTGATCAGTCTGATCATGTTCTTCTCCATTTGAATTTGAAGATAAGACAAAATGTATCATAGGAATGGTCTATTAATTGCTTGATCTATATTTGGCGTCACAACTATCACCATTTCAGGGCAAATAACCCAACTATTGAAGAGTGCTGTCGCAGTAAATTTTAAAACAATGCGTTACATCTCACTAGCTTAATATATAAATTGAACGTGCAACGCATTGGCACTTTGAACAACAAGAAAGCTTCCTCAACTACCTATAATTTAATAATATAAACATCTTTCGAGCATTCAGCTGTGTAACACATTATGATAACCACCAACTATATGCCTCCAAATTATTGAAATATATTCCTGATTTATCAATCTCTATGCAAGGGTTTACGTTTTCATTCTAGTTGGTCTCACTACGCCCCCTACTATATCTGTTCTCCTGCTGATTCAAACCACTCGACATTCACCTACTGACCGCTAGGATCGACATCTGTGTATTGTCCATCGTTTAGCTGTTATTATTGGTTCATTTCGGATTACATACACGTTGAAATAGATCACCGTGGATGAACTATGATGGTGGCCATTAAACCCAAAATTTGCGTTTTGCTTTTTTCTGTATTTTTCCCAATTGTACTGTTGGAAAGCACATTAAATTCAATGTTCTCTGTCTCCGATAATGACTTACAAATAGCAGTTTTTAAGAAAATAGGAAGTATAATAAACAAATTGACTGGATAATTCGCATTAACCCTATCTGGCCTGGGCGTTTTGGGGCCGGTCGTGGCCTGTGGGGGGGGGGGGAGGCGAAATGGCCCCAACTAATTATTTTTTTTCCCTCTTGAGCTAGGGGGCTGAAACTTACCACACTGTACCCTTGGATCAAGCTCCACGATAAAATGTAAAAAAAGAAATTCAAGATGGCCGCTTTGGTGGCGTCACAGTGACGTCATTTTCAAAAACGGCATTTTTGGGTCGATTTTTCGGTCAGATTTTCCGAATTATTTATTTATGCAAGTTCTCCGCACAAAAACTGCATTATAAATTAGTAAATATTAATGTGATGTGAAATAAAATATTTTTGCCCACTTTTCATCGCGGAAAAGCAGAAATTTTGAAAAAATATAACAAAAACCACTTTTCTGGTACCCCACGTGGACGCCATCTTAAATTTGGCCATGATTCTCTGCTCGAGAGGTTACGTGAATAGGATAAAAATGATAAACTATAACGTCACGGAGTTTCAGCTCTCCATTCTTTGTCGTTC